>VZTN01030242.1:566644-644685 GCA_013400515.1 Erpornis zantholeuca | reverse complement strand
CTGCCCCGGGGGATGCCCCGCCGGCCCGGCCCCAACGCGGCCCCCGCCCCCCTTTTGTTCACAACGTGTGCGGGGTTTTTTTTTGGGATTTTTTTCGCCTTTATTCGCACGTCGTCTGTTGGGAGTGCTGGATTCCTGCATGATAAATGTGCTCATTTGTGTGTTTCATTTGAATGCCATTGTTAGCGGAGGAGCCCTGGGTAGGGTGAGCTGCAGCTTGCTCTGCTTCTGCAGAGGGTCTTTTGTGATGGGCTTTGTGGGATTGAAAGCCCGAGTGGAAGAATGACCCTGAAACTGCCTATGGTCCGCTGATGTTTAGGTTTATCCTCAGGAACTGCTATAAAGTCACTTACACCGTTCGTATATGACTGGTGCGTGCAGTCATATATGAATGCATTCATTTCAGCCTTCACCCTTTAATTCCGCTGGGGAACAATAATGGTTAATTTCGTCGTATGAGCTTTATTTGACCTTCAGGTTTCACAGCCTCTCGGTGTATAAAAACGGAGTCCTGGCTGCCTTGGGCTGTGTCACACCTGCCCGGGGAGCGCTCAGGACCTGACACCGAGGGCCATCGGCACGCCAGGGTGGCACTGGCGTTCCAGGGCTTTGTTGGAACTTGGGCTGGAGTCTGGCACGGTGGTGACAGTCACCTTTCTCCCTTGGGGTTCAAAGCTCTGTTACTTACTGAGCCAAATGTGACACTCATTGATTAAACCTTCATTTTCCCGTTGGAGGAGTTCAGCTATCACTTAAGGTGTCCCTTTAGTGATTCCATCTTTGTTCATGGAAATTTGCTCTGAGAGGCTCTTCTAAAATACTTTAAATGTTGAGTCATCATATCTTGATTTGAATTAAGCCATCTGTGCTAAAGGATCTGCTCCTTGCACCTCGGAAGGGTTCAGTGACTTCACGCTTGCTTTACACTAAAGTTGGGCAGTGTAACAAATCTCTGCCTTAGATGGAGACACAATTATCCTATTTAATTATATGCTCTTCTTGGGAGGGTTGGGTTGCAGAACTTCCATCAGGGCGCGTGCCATAGCAGGAAAGGTGACAGATGCAGTTTGGGAGCCTCCCTGGCTTTGTTCCCAAGCTGACCTTTGGGTTACCTGCTGGAAAAGGCTCCCAGAGCCAATGTGACATTCTTCAGCAGGAAGATGCTGTGTGTTACAAACCGAGACTTTTAAAGTCCTGAGTAAGAGGGGTCAGGCTTTACCTTGGCGCTCCGTGGGCAGTTCCAGATGGATCTGCCAGCTCCAGGAATCCTGGCTGTGATGGCAGTGCCTGCGGGAGGGGCAGGGGCCTCTCTTGGTTAGAAGCAGGTAGGTAAAATGAGTGTGCAGGGGCTCTTGTCAGTCAGTGGTGGTTTTTCTTTCTGCTTCAAATTACCCGTGGAGCTGTTGGAAAATCCAGCATCATTCCTTGCAGTGTTTTGAGCCTTGAGGTAAACTTGAAATCTGGAGACATTTTTTGGAATATGGTGATGTCAGCGCTCAGGACTGAGAACAGGAGCAGGCTGTAGAAATGCAAAGTTTTCAGGAAGAATATGCGCAATGTTTAGCTGCCTTGATGGCTTGCAGAAACCCCAAGTGTCCCAAGTTCTTGTCTGTAGTTGAAAATCCACGTTTTTAAAACATATTCTTTCCGCCTTCTGGTTTCTGCAGCAGAATCCACTGAGCAGATTAATGTGTTTGTATCTATCTCTGTATTTTGTTTTCCACTGTTCCGTCGCAGTCCAGTTTACTGCCAAGCTCCCGCTCCATTTGCTCTTGTTCCTTATCTAAGCCCAGCACACAGGTGTGTGTGCTTTTCCTGCTTGCAGCTCTTGCTGTGATGTCCCTCCCTTGCTGCTGCACAGCTGGAAGCAGTCCCTGCTGGCTGTCCTGGGTGACACTTTTGTCGCTGACCTTCTGTGTGCCAGGGGTGTGCGAGCAGGGGCTCAGTTGTGCAGCAGCTTCTCTAGGCTGGGAGAAACGCCTGATGCTGCTTCTCCCAGAGAAGCTACTGGGGATAGATCACATCACTGCTGTGCCACAGCTGCACTCATGGCACGGATCAGAGCGTGGTTGGTGTGTAACGTGCTCCTTGCTGTTCCCTCTCCTGCAGGGTGACTGGGAGCAGACTCCTTCTCTTCCCGGGATGGCGCAGAGGTCGGGGCAGGAGGATCCGGAGCGGTACCTCTTCGTGGACAGGGCTGTCATCTACAACCCTGCCACCCAGGCCGACTGGACTGCTAAAAAGTTGGTGTGGATCCCTTCGGAGCGCCATGGCTTCGAGGCAGCCAGCATCAAGGAGGAGAAAGGGGATGAGGTGTTGGTTGAACTGGCAGAGAATGGGAAGAAAGCGCTCGTCAATAAAGATGATGTTCAGAAGATGAATCCTCCCAAGTTCTCTAAAGTGGAAGACATGGCAGAATTAACCTGTTTAAATGAAGCCTCTGTATTGCATAATTTAAAGGATCGCTATTACTCTGGGCTCATCTATGTAAGTACTAATTATGGGATCCATTCTGGGTGCTAATTCAGCTGACCTTACCTGATTCCTGTCTCTACCGTTTGAGTAGGTCTTGTCTTTGATTTTGGCAACCTAAATACTTTGTATCCTCAGCATTTACATTAGTCCAAAGCCTTTTTCCATGCTGTGTACAGGTCAAGAACTCTGTCATAAAACAAATAATACAATTCCGTGAGCATCTTTTAGCCACAGAACGTGAAATGGCAGCTTGGGGGGCTCTGCTTGTGCTGCTCCTTGGAGCACTTGCCTCTGCTGAACTGATCCAGTGAGCAGTGGCAAGTGGCTTCCTTGAGCTGAGGGAGGTGACAAACCCTCACTTTGTTGAATTGCTGTGTCTAATTGCTCATGTGAATGAGCACATCTCTTGTGTTAACTTGCTGTGTGTTAAAAATGGCAATAAGACACTCTGCTGGTATTTAAAAGATGAAGTTTGAGAGCACTGGGAGTGCAAAATGTCTTTTTGGAACTGAGTATCAGCCTGGTGGCCAGGAAGGGATGTGTTCAAGTGCTTGAAAAAAAACAATAAGATAAAGGGTTTTTTTCCAGTGGTTTTGAAGCACTAATTGAACATCTGGCTTATCACCATGTTGCTCTGGAGTTGGGAATCACAGCGCCCTTGGTGCTGTGCCTGACCCCGCTCCTCCCTTGGGCTCTGTCCCAGGTCTGTGCCTCCAGTTGGGAGCAGCTCCTGCTCTCTTGGCAGGCTGATTGCACAGTGACTTGTTGGGTCAGGGAGTCAGGAACAGCTACAAGGAGACTTTCTGTCTCAAAAGACACTGGAACATCTGCTTAAATGCATGGTTCACTTTATAAACACTTGTCCTGAAGCTTAAATCCATTTTATTTAGTCCTGATAGTTGGCTCCTTTTCCCCTCCATCTGGGGATTAGGGGTTACATTTTTAGCTTGACCCTTGATAATATTTGGACTTATTAAAAATTATATACAACTACAAAGTGTTTTTTTATATTTGTGTGTCCTTGTCAGTTTCTTCTCCCAAGGCCTTGCACCAAGGTGCTCACAGCAGAGCTGGGTAAAAAATACTTCTGGAATGATTTCTGCATAGGGAAACGAAGTGGATAATTACCAGGGACTGGATTGAAAACTAAAAGTAAACAGGTTGATAGGTCAAAAGTGTTGAGCCTGTGTATCAATCCTAATGATGGCTGTTATGAAATTCATTACAACTATTACAGCCCTCTTTCATTATGAAGGTTAAAAGCCTGCAGGCCTCAAATGTCACAGCAAGCTCTAGTGCAAGGGCTGCAGGCAGCAAACAGCCCCAGATGTTTCTGGGGAGTGGTGTCCCTGTCCCTCCTGTGCACACAGAGGTGCAGGGCTGTGTCACTGCACCACTGACAAACCCTCCCTTTGGGAGAGGCTGGCTGCTCCTGTGTGTGCAGTTTGTGAGATCCTACAGGTGCCTTACCTTTGTTCCCTTCCCTAAAGGATTCATTCTTTGTTGAGGCAGAGTGGGACTTGCTCCTTGGCTGTGTGGTGCTGCTCCATGCAGGGAGATCAGTGCATGTGGATATTGGAACAGACCTCTCTTTCCCCAGCTGGGAGAAGTTGGTTGGGGTTAAGAAGCTCCTGGATTTGTCTTTACTGGAGACCTGAGTTACAGGGGCATTGCTGGAGGTTGCTGCTCTTCAAGAACAGTGGTTCAGTGCAGCTGTAATAATTGGCTTCTTGGCTGAAATGAAACCTGCCTTACTTTGTGAAGGTGTGGAGAAGAGCAGTGGTGAGAAGTGTCAAGGACTGAATGCTGCAAAGATTCACAGGCCAGAGAGACCCTGCAAGAACTCGGGCTGGTGGGGTTTTTAGTGTTGGGGTCTTTGCTGGGGATCCCCACACTTTGTGAATGTGGTACTGCTGTTGCTGCTGGCACAGCCCAGAGCCACTGCCCACAATTCCTGTGTAAGGAAATTCACCTGGTGTAAGGAAAGGAGCCAAAGTTACCTGAGCTGAAGTGAATTCTGGTGGTTTGGCCATACTGACAGGAACTGATTAAAGGTCTGTTTGATTTCCAAATAGTATTTCCTGTAAAAAACAAACGAAAATTGTATATTTTGGTGTTGGTGTCAAGCAGTTGAGGTGCAGGTGGTGACCCTGATCTGGTGTCCTGGAATTTCCCTACAGGCAGCATGCAGTGTTGCCTTTCTAGGAAGTGGAAGATGCAAGAATCCCAACTGCAGTGGGCACACGTTTCCTTTCAATCCCCAGAAAGGAAACAAATGAGATGAGGGATTTGGCCAGTGGGCCCAGTCATCTGTCTGTAATCTCCATGTCCAGTGACGCTGCTGCAGGAACAGGGAGGCTGACTAAAGCCCAGAGTGACCTGGGCAGTGATGCTCACTTCCAAGAGTTTCATGTAACATCCAAGTAGGGGTGGCCAGGAGTTTGTGGAACTTGCAGCATCTCTAATGCCTGCCAAGTGACATGATCTCAGGCTCGGGGCATCACTGCTGAGCCGTGGGAGATGGACACAAGTGGAGAATAGGGAGATCAGTGGCCTATAAAGGCATGATGTCAGTGCTGGGTCTGTCTTTCTGGGGTCTGTTCATGGCAGCACAGAACATGAAAAGGAGCAGGACTTGTACAAGAGCTGCTGGGAAGGGTGGTTGGAGTGTAAATTATGGTGATACCAGTTTTGCTTTGGAGATGAAATAACTTTCATTTCTTGCTCCACTTTGAACATCACCTATTCTGTTTCTTGCCACAAGGTTTATTTGGGGTCTAAGTGCTCGTTCTGTGAAGGTGCAGCCACCTACAGCAGGTGGATTATTTGTTTTCTCATTACTTCTGCCTTTGCTTGGAGTTTTCACCCTCCCTTGTGTTTCAGAGCTGAACTTCCCCAAATCCTGTGCTTTTCTAGGGATATCAGTGTTTCTTACATGTCATTTGAGTCACTAATGCTCTAAATTGATCCTTCATATCCTGCTGGAGTGGCTTTTGGTTCCTGTAAATGCTTGTGATCGTTGATTCTTCAGCTTCAAAATGGAACTATTCTGCCTGCCCTGCTTTGGAGTGGCCAGCTTTAATCCTGGCTTCAGCCTGCATTAGTGACATCCTTCAGCTGCAGATCAGGAACTGGAGGTGGTTCACTGGGAGGGCACCCAGGAGGAATACCCACAGGCTTAGGAGGTCCTTTGAAGATTTGGAATAAACATGATTTTGCTCAGACGGGTTTTGTGGTGGTTCTTGAATATCCTTATCCTATGAACTCAGTTCCAGGTGACTTTCTGGGGGTGTTGATTTCAGAAAGGAGTGGTTCTAGTCAGAGGTTTGGGTCACTGAGGGCTGTACCCTGAGAGAGGAAACATCTTTATTCTTATAAAACCTGCGTGTAAAATGCCACTGTGGAGGCTTCTAGATATCAGCCATGGAGTTTGGTTTGTGCTCAGGCTGTGTCTGCAAAATATGATTTCATGGGGGGAAGAAGTCTTTGGATCAAACAACGAGATGGAGAAATAAAATCATAAAATCCTCTGGGAAGAGTGGCTGGTAAGGGTCCCTCAGCCCTGGATGCTTCTATTTCAAGACCACTCTTAATTCTTTGTCACAAGCTGTGATAGACAAGATTACTTCAGTAATTGCTCCAGTAATTCTCCCTTTATGAGGTTTGGGATTTTTCATGAACCACCTTCCAAACTTGTCATGTTAGTCCTTCTTTGCACTTTAAGGGCAAGATCATATTTTTTTTCTTTTGAACTCAATAGAAATTTTAACACCAATTATGCCACTTCTAGAGCTGCAAAAAGCAAAGTGGTTCCTAATCACTCCAAATAATGTTTCAGTGCTTTGTTAAGCAGCATTCTGGATGTAAGCTGTGTAGTATTTTCAAGTCATAAAACACCAGAGTGGATTGGGTTGGAAGGGACTGTAAAGCTCATCTGCCCCTGCCATGGAAGGGACACCTTCCACCACACCAGGTGCCTCAGAGACCCCATCCAGCCAGAATGTTAAAAAAGGTATGAAGAGCACTTTGGTTGATGAAAATGCAGGTAATTGCATGGATCAGGAATGTAAGTACCTCATTCCTACTTCCATGGAAAGCAGCTTGTTCTTGATACTGCAAACCCTGACTGGAATTGGGATGAATAAGCTAATAACTGTTAATACTTCTAAGTCAGGGCTAGGTGACACTTCCCCCAGCAATTTAAAGCTCTTTCGATGGCAAGAAAGACTCTTCAGTGCCACTTTTAGAGCATATTTTAAATTTACAAACATCACCTTCTGCATCTCTTGGGAACAGGAATATTTTGTCAAACCCAGTGGGTCTCTCCTAAGGGCTCCAGCAGGGTGGGTCCTGTACAGGTTTGACACAAGGTTCTGATTTTCCAGGGAAATCCAACATCTGAGCTGCAGATGGCTGTGTTTTAATGGCTTGACCAGTGAGTGCAGGTGAACATCTGAAAAGTTCTGGGATAAATGGCACGTTTCCCACTCAGCAGGTCTATAAACATTCGAGTCTGAGTACCTGTTCTAAGGTGGTCTGGCAGCACCAGAAGTCAGTGTTGTGCAGTCAGGAGTTCCAGTGCAGTAGGATGGGATGAAGGAATTGCTCACTCAAACAGAAGGCGTAATTAAGCTGCAGTAAAAATTAAGATATTCCAAACTCAATGGGCTTTATAGTAATTTATCTCAAAAAACATTGCAACATTGCTGTTGCCACATGTGTTGTAGGCCCAGCTTTCCTGGAGGAAGGCCCTTGCCCACAGCTGATTGTGTGGCTTTCTGATACCCCCAGGAATCATCACAGCAACTCCTTAACTGCTTCCTGACCTCATTCAGTCAGAAGGATTAAAATGAACAGAATTTCTCAAACGCTTGACTTCAATTAACCTGTGCCAGTATCCAGATGGCCTCTTGTGACTGGTGGGGGATGTCTGGGGATGTTGGGGAGCTCAGGTCGGGAATGGCAGCTGGGGACAGTACCCAGGGTCCCTGTGCTGTGGGGAATGTCAGGTTAGAGCTCATTGGTTTTGTTGGTCCTCGTGGAAGGACAAAAATCTGGTGAAGCTGGAGGAAAGGCTTAAATTCAGCTTCAGAGTCCCCCCATACTCCAGTGAACTCTGCATTATCTTCCCTGCCCACTCCCCCATGTTTTTTTAAGCCAAGACTTCTGAAAAAGCGTTGGAAGCTGTTTATGTGAGGCTGAGAGTTCCTGGAAGCCTCCTGCTGGTTCTGCTCTCCTGGCACAGGGCTGCTGGGTTTTCTTTCCACCAGTGAAGCAGAAAACGTGCTCACCATTGTGCAAGTAAAACACTGCAGCAGGTATTTGTTGCTAATTGCAAGTGTTACCTCTGTAATGGGCCTGCAGCCCTGTGATTTCGTTTTCTAATGTACTTTCCATTTTATTGGAACAGAAGAGGGAAAGAATGAGAGCTATGCCACAGTCCCCAGTTCCAGAGCCTGCTGTGGGTGGCAGCTCTTACAGCACTGCACTGGAGGAGCTGTCTTTAAGCTGTTCCTTCTGTTAAGCTGCTGCCTCCTGTGAGGCCTGAGTGTAACCTAGAACAATCTGTGGTATTATATAAGCATCTGTGTTCTAATTGCTTTAATTTTCCTGCTGGTCCAGTTGGGAATGTTTCACGTTACCGAGTGTCAAAGTTGGTACTAAAAGAAACCTGCAAGAAATGCAGTTTGTTACTTAATTCCATCTTTTCCCTAACACAAACCAGTCACTGGATCTAATACCCAGCATGTGGCAGAGGAAATGCTGGGGTTCACATTGGTGGAACTGCTTTGAGAACTTTTTTTTTTAAATATTAGCTCAGATTTTTGGAAGACTCCTAAATGTGATCAAGTTGAGGGAATTTTGTGCAGGGTTAGAAACGTTTGAAGGACTTAAGGGCAGTGAATCAATGCCCTCCTTGCCCTCGGGCAAAGAGGCAAAAGTGCTTGTTCTTGTCAAACTCTGTGTTTCTATAAAAGAGGGTGGATTGAGAGTGTAAGAAGGAGCAGCTTTGCAGTGTGGATTCCTGCCCAGGTGCTCAGGTCAGTGTGTTGTGCTGCAGGACACCCTCCAGCCCTGAGCCTGTGGCAGAGCTGTTGTAAAGCTGTCAGTGGAACAGTCAGGCTCTGACATGCAGCTCTCCAGGAGCCTTGTGAAAGGATATTAATACTCCTCTGGCCCTGGTGCAAGCTCAAGCTCATGTTTTAGCTGTGAGCAGTTGCTGTGGCTGAGGCAGTTCTGAGGCCAGGCTGTGACCCTGAGTGTGTCTGTGGGAGAGGAGGAGCTGGCAGAGCAGGGCATGGCCTGCACTGCTGGGCTAAGGGGTTTTTCCTCTCTGAACACATCACCTGAAGGCTGTGAATGTGAAAATTCAGCACTGCTGAGCCTCTGCTCAGCTCCAGCTGTAGAGAACATTCACAGACAGGTCATCAACAGCGTGGGCTGAGCTTTTTCTACAATAGCTGGTGTATGAGTTGTGTTCCTTCCCTTTCTCCTTCTCCTCTGACCTGAGCTGCTCAGAGTGTTCCTTACCCTTGTTGGGCACCTTTTGATTCCAGTGTTGTGCCCAGCCCAGGGCATGGCCTCACCTTCATCCCCTCTGAGGATGAAGAGCTGCCTGCTCTTCTTTAAGGCTCGAATTGGATAACTTCAGGGAAAAGAGGTACTCTGAGAGAAAACCATGCCTGGCTCAGGGAACTCAGCAGGGCTTGGAGTGTGAAAGGTGTGTCTGTAACCTCAGCGAGTGAAACCAGGCAAAGAAATGCTCTGTTGAGGCAATTTAGTAACCTGGAGAGTGTGCTCCACTCAGCTATAGGATACTGCTTAAAATGTGTATTGCTTGCTGGGCTGGGAAGGGCTGGTTTCTGTTTCAGGTAATAATGAGAGCTGTCTGGATGCTTACTTCAGCTTAATTATTTATGTAGTAATAGAGTGAATCTGTCACTTTTTGTATTTGAAGACTTGGAGACAAACGTTGAGCCTGTGTACTGGGGTGATGCAAACTGATTGGAACAAGTGCCCAAACTGTACCTGCATCTTGTGCTCTTGAGTGGTGCTTTAAAGAGGCCTTTTGATGTCATGGCAGAAGAAACCAACCTAAGAGCCATAACAGCTTCCTCCTGGCTACAGGAACTGCTAATCCAAGGGATAGCACCAGGCTTTTTGCCCTTAGCTCCTCCATGTGTGTACACACAGGGAGGATGTGATATGGCTTTGAGCCCCTACTCCAGATGAGGAGCCTGAACTCTGTGTGTTTTCACCTGGGAATAACACTGTTTGCCAGTTGTTCCTTCCACACACCTCCCTCCCAGCATGTGGGGATGGAATGGAGTTTGAAACAGGCCAGTGCTGGGATCCTGAAGTCTACAGGCTGGGACAGCTCACCAGAACCCAAATTATTACATGATAAACTACTGGATACAGGCTGTAAGCATCTGGAAACCTTCAAACTGCACATTTAGTGTCCTGAAGGGGAGCTTGGATAACAAACCTCTGTCAGAGCTCTCCTTTACTTGTCTGGAGCCCTGCCTGGAGAGTGCATTCCAGGGTGTCCTATGGCTGTGGGTTGATCCTGTGTGTTCCTGGGTAAAGCAGGAATGTGTTCAAGCAACCAGCAGCAAACAGCTGATCCATGAGCTCGAAATGAATCAGCATCTTTGCTTGCCTTTCAATTCTTAATGTACACATCCACCTCTGTCAGCTGAAAAATGGATGAAGGCTGGTTCTCTATGCAGACTGGGCTGTTCCTGGAGCTCACCATGCTGATCCCAGCTCTTATTCCCATCACACAACTCCATCCATACTGCAGGGTAGTGTTCATTAAATAGGGTGACCATTTGTTAAGCAGATGTGTGTGTTCCTGATAGTTCCTCCTGTGGCTGCTCACCAAGAAGCTTTTTGAGGGGTTTTAAACAATCTCCACTTTTCATGTGTTTGGTTTCTGTGCAAAAAGCCCTTTCCTGCTTTTTTAGGCACAGTGATGTACTGTGAGACTTGCAGTTATGAAACAGCCCTGAAAGATTTTGGTACCATTTGCCTCCCTCCCAATTACATTTGGCTCATTAAAAGCATCCTTTCTTGTTTCCCTGCCTACCAAGCCATGAAGACTGCCCACCAATATGTTCATATATTGCTTTCTGCAATAGACGACAGTCAGGAAATTGGGAAAGCTCAGTTCCATCTTCCTATGAATAAATGAAGGCTGTGCAGGGTGGTGCTGGTTTGAAAAAGGTCTCAGTTTGAAATTCTGCAGGGAAACAGCAGGAGAGTGAACTGGGTAACAAAAATGCAGGAAGTCAAGGTGTTGGAGTGCTGCATGCAAAGAGCTGTCATGGCCCAGCAATGACAAAATTTCCACTGGTAAAATATAGAATTTTGTGCTTCATAACTCCTAATTTGGCTCTGTTCAATATAGAGCTTCTTCAACTGACCCTTTACAGTTGTCCAGGACATTTGTTGGCTTTCCCTGCATTGGCTAAGTTATGTTGGCAGCATTGGGCTTTGCTTATTCTGCTCCTTCCAGGTTCACAGGTTCATCCAATTACTGCTTCAGGAGATAACCAGGAAAGGCTTCCATGTTAGGTGTTATCAATAGAGGTCTGAAGGATTGTTAAGTTTATTTTTCTAGGTTATGAATTCTTTATGTTGCTAAACAGTAACATTTACTCCATGTCTGTGCTGGGGAAATAAAGATGCCAAAGCAACTGGGGGGAGGAAAGAAGCAAAATCTTCCAAGAGCTTTTCTATCTACACACTTAAGATTTCTTTTTTTAAAAAAAATAAAAATTAGCAGATCGATTTATTCATGTCTGGGGAAGGGCAGTGATTCTGGGGAAAAAACAACAGCTTTCCTTTGGGGACATAAAATGGCAAAACAACAACTGGTCAAAGTTTTGGATGAACTTGTGGGGAAGTCGAGGTGTTGCTGTTGAAAGAGGTTCACTGATGTGGGTGGGTTTTGTGGTAATTCCCACACAGCTTAACCAGTCTCTCATTTGGGAGTTCTGTCCTTGCTCAGATGAGGAGCAGCAGCCCAAGGAGGTAAATTGCAAATCTCTGAAGCTCAGTGGGTGAAAAGCAGAGCAGGGCTCAGAGTGCTGCTGGGTGAGAGTCCAGCACCCTCCTGGAGGGCAGAGCTCTGCTGGCCTCAGCACGTTGTGGTGCCCTGGCACTGGTCAGAGCTGTGCTGGGACAGGTCTGGAGTGGACTCTGGCTCTGGGAATTCCTCTCCCAGGCCCAGCTCTGCCCTGCAGTCAGCAATAACCAGGTCTCTCCCGAGCTGGAGGAGCACAGGGGAGGTGCTGCTGTGTGGTTCTGAGCTGGGATTCTGTTGAGTGCTTGCTAAACGTGTTCTTTCTTCTGGTTACCCTCATTTGAAGCCTAGACCAGAAACCAGGCTTGTGGCAGTTCTCAGAGCCTCCATGTCACTGCTGGTGGTGACAGATGGATGTGGGTGACTCGAGCTGAGCCCAGGGAAGGTGGCTGGAAGGGTGTCCATTGTTCAGCAGTTAATTGGCACTTGGATGGTTGTACCAAGCTGTGAAAATAACTGTCCTGCCTTCCCCCCCTTCCAGTACCACCACTGACCATGAATGAGTTTGGGCAGGGAACTGCTTCTATTTCCAACCAATTCTGTTTGGAATTTGTCTGCAGGAGTATCCAGGTCAGTAAGTAAGGGTGAGAGCACTGATCCTGGCAAGAGGGACAGTGGTAGGAAAGGAGGCTGGGGAGGAACTGCCCCCTTGCCAACAGACCCATGTTATGTTGAGTTAATGACTGATAAGTTGTCCTTTATGCTTGGGTCAGTTGCCCTGATAAGATCTGTTTCCTTTCTCTTGAGAAATAAATACCTTGTTTAGGTGGTAAGGCCCTGCAGTTATCATCCAGCAGATCTGACCAAAGCAGAGGGAGTATTTTCCTACAAGGACATAAGATGTCCCTATGTCAGGATATCTGGCTTAAAACCAAGTTCTTTTTCTTTGCTGATGGTGCTCCTGGACTCAGTTCAGAGAACACCTTCTGCCCGTCTTTCCAGAAGCTGGTGGAGGTGTGGGAAGGACAGGGAGGCACCTTTTCCTCCAAATAAAATATTTTATATTTAGAAAAGAAAAAAAAGGGAGATTGGGACTTTCAGCTACTGTGTTCATACCAATGTAGCAGAAACACTTTAAAATGGACAAATATTTTAAGAATCCTCAGTGACCTGCTCGGTACTCTTGGTTCTCAACAGCTGTTAATGCTGTCTGCTTATTCTCCCTGTTCTTTTTCTCCTCTCAACCTGCAAAGGTAAAAAATGTGGTTTTCCTGACATTCAGAAAGATACCTCCTATTTCTGCCAAACCTGGTCTCTCTTGCTCACATTGCTGAGCTGGTAAAGATGGGAATGTCAGTAATGGCCAAAAGGAACACACTGTCTGAGCATGTGAGGAGATAACAGTGAATGGAGAGATTCTGCTTTCTTGAAAGCAGTCAGTTCTGGTTGCTGCTGGAAGGGCCAGAGCCAACCAGATTCCTTGGATCAGGGAACACCCCGGGACAGCTCTGGTGTGTGCAGGGAGCTGTGTCTGTCTGAGCTCAGCCTCTGATCCCGAGCCAGGCCAGGCTCATCTGACCCTCCCACACAGCCGAGTGTCCGTGGCTGCCTGTGCTCCTTCTTCTGCCAGGGATGGATGTTCCTGCCATAACTTCCTTGGGAATAACTGCTGTGGAGCAGAGATGGAGCTGACTGGAGGAGTCTGTGGTACTTGGATCACAGGGAAATGCAGCCCCGTGGGCATTGCTTCAGTGTGGGCTCGGTTCTGTGACACTTGAGGCATTTTGGCTGAACAGAAATGTAAGACTGACTCAGTAAGAGTCAGTGAAATCAGCAGTGTACAGTTTGTGCTGGTTCCCTGATATTCTCTGGAGTGTCAGCTCTGAAAGCAGAGCATGAAACATCTGCAGGGCCAGGTGCCAGGGAGGGAATGACCCCTCACTGTGAAGGGCTGATGAGCAAGAAAGACGGACAGATACAAGAAAATAACAGGATAGCAGAAATAATGGTGGTTTGAAATAGGCTCTTCCCTCACCTAGATTATTTACTAGAGCAATGGATACTATCAGTTCCTTCAAAATGAAAATGACTTGGAATGCACATTTTACTGAAGGAGTTGAACATCAAAAGGTGTCCATAAAGCTGGAACTTGGCAAACGGAAGAGAGATTTAAATGTCTGTGGGAAAGAGATCAGATACTCCTCTTCAAATTTACCTACGCTTATTATCTTTAAATTACTTTTTATGCAGGTAATTAAAGAGCCTTTTAAGAGAACTAGAAACCAATAATTTGAATATAGCATGTACTCTGAGTTGCTCTACAAAAAGCACCTCAATTTTGTTTTAAGATAAATATTATAGAACCTGTGAAAAGGCTTTCTGTTCTTTACGACTCTATTTCAATACTGTTTATTAACAGAAATGTTTGTTATTTTTTCTTCTTCCAGACCTATTCAGGGCTGTTCTGTGTAGTCATAAATCCTTACAAGAACCTCCCAATTTATTCAGAGAACATTATTGAGATGTACAGAGGGAAGAAGCGCCACGAGATGCCACCGCACATCTACGCCATATCCGAATCTGCCTACAGGTGCATGCTGCAAGGTAAGGACCAGTGCTGGGCTTTAACAGCTACCTGCCAGCTCCTTCATGTGCCTGCAGCTCAGGGTTTCCTTATCCAGCTACATGGAATCAGAATTTCAAAGAGGGGGCAGAGAACTGTGTTTGTGTGACTGCGCTGAGGCGCAGCAGCAAAGTGACACCAGCACCACTGTGCTGGGCCATTGGTGCTCTGGAAGTCGTGGCAGAAATGCTTTGTTCCTAAAGAAAGAAGAGTTGAGTTTCATGTCAGAAGATGTCGTGCACCGGCTCTGGATGAAGAAAGAGTAAAAGAGTGTAATTGAAAAGGCAATGCTATAACAATGTTGGCGTTTTGGCAGCTGACAAATAATCCGAGGTGACAATGGAACAATGCTGTGTTTGAGTTCAAAAAGAGGTCAGGGAAATACTTAACCTGGAGGAATTTCTTTTTTTTATCCTAACTGATGTATGTCTGTAGTAGAATAGGATGAGTTTATGGAGGGTTTGTGGTTTGAGTTTTGGCTTTAAGGCTGTGCTGGACAAACATGAAAACTGAATGTGATGTGATATGAATTTGTTGAGATGAGCACGTGCTCATGTTGGACCCACACAGCTCATGTCTGACACAGTATTTTGGAAACACAGCTCATGCAATCCAATACTGATGGGTATTTAGGGGGCTGTTAAAGATGTGGGGACAGCAGCATGTTTATCCAGAAAAGTGTGTGTGACCAAGAGCCAGGTGGGCACACCTTGCAGTGTTTTGTGCTGTAGCTGGGGAGGGACTGGAAGGAGGGGAAAAGCTGTGTCACCTATTTCACACAAACTGAGGAAAAGCTCTTTCTGCTACCAGGTTAATCAACCATTTAAATGTTAACATTTTTTTTAGATATTTGATATCTTCAAATACAATACACAAGTCTTTCTTTCTACAGTTGTGACTTTGTTTTTAGGGCTGCTTAATAATCAACTACAGGTTGCTGAGTGTCCTTTCACCTCAGGAGAACTGCGCCAGCAGAGTGGGGTGATGCAGGGACAGGCAGGGGAAGAGCAGCAAATTGGGGCCACTGAGAATTGTTCTGCTTCCCAATGAACATTTGGGCCTCTGTTTTCATGTGTATTTGTAAGAGAAACTCTGACTTCTTGGCCAGAACAGCAGCCTCTAACAGCTCAGCTCAGAGGACCCCTAATAAGTCCATGTGGAATGATAGCAGAGCAAACCTTAAGGTTTATTTTAAGTATTGTAGCAGTCTCAAGTGGTTTGTGATTAAGGGCTTCCCAATCTGAAAGCACCTCTTGAAATGGTCTCAAGGATACATTGAATAGTTTTTGAGACAAATGTCCTCTAATAAAGTAAGTCAATGTCAGTGGTAACCACACTCCTGGTGCTCCATATATTTGCTCCCATACTCTGCTGCTACTGATTTGTATCTCTGGAGATGGTGCTACATGGACAAATGTTACTATTTTTGGAAGATGGAATAAAAAAAATGCCCATGGTGGTGTATGTTTGGTTACAGTCCTCTTTTCTTTCTTTCTGATGCATGGAGGTTTATATTTTGTATCAAATCTCTCTGTGCCTGCTTTCTTTTTGATTTTGATAGTCTGAGTTCTCATTTGAACTAATGAAGGCATAGTTTGGAATAAGAAGAATTACACCCATGCAGTGGGATGCATTATTTAGGGAATAACTTGTGTACAGTTAACTAAATCTGTGTTTCTAGTGCCCTTCACCTGTATGGAGCCAGTCCCTGTTTATTTTAGGAAACGTTTGCTGGAGTTAATGACTTTCCTGTTGATGGTTTGTCTGCACAACTGCATTGCAGGGATAAATAAAAACTCCAGCAGAAGCATTAGTGCTGGCGAGGGTGAGCAGTGAGTGTTTGTGTCAGGGGAGCTCTGGCACTGACCCTGCTCCCTGTGTGCTCCCAGGGCCTCGGGATGGGCCCTGATGCAGAGAGGCACTGCAGGCAACTGAGTTTGTCTCCATGTAAATAAAACTTGCAATTACAACAACCAAGGTTTTGTAGTCATCAGAGCACCACATACTATCTGTCCTAACAGTAGCAGATTATTACATTATTCCGTTTGTTTTCTGGTTATCAGTGGCAACACAAGGTCAGCTACTGAGTGTGCCCAGGATTTGGTGAGGATAGGTTTTCCCTATCAAGTATTGAACACAATGTGCAAAATGTCTTTAATCTTTTACCTCTGCCTTGTGTTTCAGTAGGCATTCAGCCTTTAATGAAACAGAAAATGTGTGTCAGAAAGTTTTGGCTGCTAGAAATACATCTCTAACCAAGAACTAGCTGGGTGAATCAAAATGCTTCAGATTAATCATCAGAGCTCTCTGCAAGCATTTATTTGCAGCAGAATTCTTGGCCAGGATGCTTTTGCTGATAAGTTAGTGACACATACTTAGTAAAGTGTTGTTCTGCAGTTCCTGTCTGTGTCTGTGCACGTAGCTGCTCTGGGAGATAGAGCTGGGATGGCAAAGAGAGGGCTGGGGAGAGGAGTTTTTCCAGTAGTATTGCAAGTCATGCTACTGCTGTTACAGCATATCCATAGGTTTCTTTTGATATGAATGACTGCTGTGTTTCCAGTATTTGACGTCTGAAGTTTAATTATTAGGATTCAAACCTGAAATTGAAACCATAGGAATGCAATTCCTTTGGAGAATATGACCTTACCCTAATAGAAATATCCTGGCCACTAATTTAGATTAATGAAAGTGGTTGGCTGGATTTTCCTGGCCTGTTCAGTGGTATTTTGTGCAGTACAATCATGTTTATTTTCCTTGCAGCTAATCACAAACTACTCATTTCCAGGTGTTTGTGAGCTGTGTTTACAGTGATTAACAGGATACCTGGGCCTGAGCTGTGACTCTGAGCAACCTGAGTTCTTAAACCACAATTCTTCTGTGCTGAGAATTGGGCACAGTGAGTAAAGTGTTACTCAGTCTCTCAATGCTTTCATGCCTCTAATTCAGAGCATGGACAGTCACAGCTCAGCTTCCAGTCTCTGCTCTTCTGAGGTTTTGTGTGTTTAAATTAATATTGGTGCTTAAATAAGAAAATGGAGATTTCTATTTAGATTATGAAAGCAAAAGATTTGCTGGTCAGCAGAACTGGTGCATGTGCATCTCCATAGTTAGTTATTCCTTGTCTGAAACATTGCTGGAACATTTTCCTAAACTGGGGATACAATGGATCCCTGTGGTTCTCCATGTGGTAGGAATGTGTGGAAGCATTGCTGACTGCCAGCCATCAGACCCTGCTCTCTTCTTGGCCCCCTGAAGAATTTCCTGTTTGGGGGGACCTCCTGCCCCTTTGGCTGCCCAGGTCAGCCCTCACCCCCCTCTTTGGGGAGGGGGAGAATGGGCTGGAATCGTGGGTCAGTGCCTGTCAAACACAGAGGGCAGAGGGGTGGGGAAAGAGCCCTGACACACAGAATAGGTCCAAGAACCCAATTTGGAGAGGGAATGGTACCCCAGGGAGACAGAATGAGTTCTGGGAGGTGCAGAATTGTTCTCCATGGATGAATGGGTCAGTGTGGGGGCAGCTGGGAGGCAACAGGGATTTGGGGCCAGTTCTGCAAGGAAAAGCAAAACTCAGGCACTGCTGGATCTCTGAAGTGCTGCCTTTGCTGCAACAGTGGCATTAAAGATTGAGCTGAAGGTTGTCTTGTTTAAGGCAAGCAAGGCTTGGGCTGCATTCTAGTTATGCCAGTCAGGATTTCTCTTGAGGAAAAGGCTCATTACCCAGTGCCTGACCGCAGAAGATAATAACCTGCAATTCAGCTTTCCAGACTGGATTTCCCCTCTCTTTCCCCCAGTAATTATTTTTCAAAGTGCTGTGGTAGGAGGGTGTTACTTCACAGGTGGTTTAGTGGATTTCTCCTGCACTTTCCCTTCATTTCCCTAAGGAGAAGGTGAAGCAGGGAGTACCCACATGCCAGGGCTGATGGGCTGAAGTGGGGCCCAGCAGTGGGGCAGGGCTGGCCCTGGCCCCGCAGAGCATTGCTGGACAGTTGACATGATCATAAGGAATCGGTGCCCTAATCCCTGGGGCAATGTTGACCTTAATTCCATTTGGTTATACAATTTGCAATCCTTGCTATTGTTCTTCTGTCCTGCTAAAAGTTATGGGCCATAAAAATTTGCCACAGACTATGATTTTCTTTAAGAAAATGAATTTTCTAGGGCTGATGGGTCTGTGGCAATATTTTACTGGCAAGGGAGACTTGATTGTGCAAAAGCAGCTCTCATAAATTTTCCTCTAGTGTTTTTTCCACAGCTGACTTTCTCTTTTCCCTCTTCCCTTCCAGTTTTCCCACTGGACTTCTAGAGGAAGCATGTCTTTGTTTTATTGTGCCTCTTTATTCTGTGACTTACAAGTGCTTTGGAAGAAAATATTAAGGCAAACTTGTTGACTTTTCGTTGCTAAAGCCCAGCTTGCCTATTAATATTACTCTTGTATAATTATGCTTAGTCTCTCCTTTTTATCCTGTTTCCCTGAGGACATCTTGATGAGCACCAAATTAGCACTGATATTTTAGGCCTGCCTTTAATCCTGTTGCAGAGAAGGTTTATCGGAAACAGTGTAAGACGGGAAGGGAACACTTGGTGTTGGAGAAGCCAGAACTGCCTACAGGTGCAATACTTCCCTCTTAAAAACATCTTATTGATCTATATTTGTAGTTAATCTTGATTTAAGTCCTCCCTTGGGGGCATATCCACCCCCAGATACGGAAGAAAAGAATTGAAACTAAAGTAAGACAACTCTTTTCTTTTAAAGTTCCATTAAATCTTCAAATGGAAGAGGAAGAAATTGCTCTGAAAAACTTGGGAGTGATGGTTGGTGTTCTCTGTTGTGAGGAGCAGGTGGAACCTGATAAATCTGCCATTAATGTTCTTGGTATTTTCATTCCACCTTGACTTCCCAAAAGGGCCCCCAAGGCCTTTTAACAAGTTACAGAGTGCAGGATGATGATCCCAGCAGAACTGGCTGCTTGGTAAATGTCATGTGAAGGATTTATAGGTTCCTTTATTGTTACTCTGAGAATTCTGGGGTTTCACTCAGTCCACTCAGGCAGGTGTGGAATATAAATACTGAGGTGACAATACCATTAACACCCAGATTGCTTGTACACTTCCAGGAGTGTCCCATGCAGTGTCTTCATGGCTGAGTGCAGGGAAAGAGATTCTTGAAGCAGGAAATTAAGTAGAAAAAACTGAAATCCATCATGCTGAAACAGTCTCCTGCCTCATTATTTTTGAATTTGAAGTAAAATGATAAATACTTCTGTCAGCTGAACTTGTTTTGCAATATTTCATCTCCTTTCCCTCACTTTTGTGTTCTGTCTCTTGTGTGGTTCAGGAGCTGAGAATTGTCATGATTTAAATTGTTGCACCTTGCTTGGCCAGCTGTGAATGGCATCAGTAGTAAGCACTTACTGAACAAGCTCAGTTGAACTTACATAATCTAGTTCTAGAAACTGCATTTTTAACTTTTTTTGTCGTTGTTGGAAAAGTTTTAGTTCTTTGCTGCCCTTTGTTCTTCTCTGTGTCAGAATATGACCGGATCCCCGTTCATTGTTCAGCCTCAAGGTTGGGCACTTAATTAGAAATGATGATACTTAAAGTGAACAACTCTCTCTTAAGGCTTAATTGCTTAGAAGTTGACATCTTTTTTAATGTAATTTCAGTAACTTTCTTGTATTTACAAATGAGACAGGAGTGACAATTGTTACGTAAGGAATTCTTATTTTCTTCAGTGCCTTGGTTTTCTTCCCACTGCTGAAGTGAAGAGCTGCAATGGATGAGCCACTTCCATGGGCTTTTTTGGTTGATATTCTGAGCAACCAGAGATGACTTTAATTTTAAAACTTGCTATGCAAGCTGGCCTCATAATTGAATTGTGACTGTGCCTACAGACAGGAATTCAAGACTAAGTGCATCCAACTTGGGAAATCATTCATGAGATGAATCATTTTGTGCGATTACTCAGTCAGCACCTGCTTCTGCACTGAAGCTTTAGTTTAAATTAAACTCCTTTTATTTCTAGTTGTGAAATGGGTAATTTGCTCCTGCTTGGCTCAGGCCTCGAGATGACAGGCACAAGCAGTAATGCCTTGATGGAACAAAACCTTCAATGTGTTCTAATCTTGAGAGCAGCGTGAGAGCCCTGCCGGGTGCTGCGTGCTGTGCACAAAGCTGGGTCTTGTCAGTCGTGCCTGCATTCCTCTGGGCTGCTGAACTGAGAGTGCAGCTAGGCCATAACTGCTACTGCCAGCACTTGCAGCAGCTCCTTTTTCCTCCCCCTTCCTCTCCACTTAAATTTCTTTGTTATCCCTTGGCAAGGAAGCAGCAAGCAGCAGAGCAGTGTTTGTCCCTTAGCGAGTGGGGAGAGTGAGGGCTGCTGGTGTCCTGCTCCTTGTCTCTGACCCCAGAGTCACAGCAATTTATACCTTGGTGTATCTCCAGCCTCCTTTCACTCATCCAGACTTGATGCTCTCAGGTCCTTGGCTGCTCAGGAATTCCTGGCAGACTTTGTGAGCCTCCCTCAAGGATTCCCAAGGTGTTGTGCATCTGTTTCATAGAACTGGGTGATTAAAAGCTCGTGGCTTTCTGGTCACCCTGGGGCATTCAGATTCATCCTGTTCTAGGGCTTTTTCAAAGTGGTGGAAAAGCCATCAGATGGTGGGGAGAAAGGAAAATGCAGAAGAGAAAGCAGGAAAAAATAGGTGTCTACCTACCTCTTTATATATGTCTACTGTGAAGTTGCTCAGGGGTGTTCTTGTGGAAAATTTGAGGAAAATACCAGGAAATCACTCTCTGAAGGGTTAGCAAATAGAAAAATGTTGAAAATAGAAAAACTGCAAGAATCTCAGAGGTGGAATAGCTGATGGACTGTGCTGCACAAAAACATTTGGCACAAAACATTTGATCTGGGAATCTGGAGACCACTATACTCATGATCAGCTTTCCAAAAGGAATTTGAGATCAGTCCTAACCAGAGGCCTGTAAGTAACTGCAGTGTGAGGAAAGGCCTTCATATGGCAAAGAACTGGTTAAGGATTGGTCAATCTTGTCCATTGTTTTGTGCTTTTTATGGTTTGGGAGTTACTGCTGCAAACCCTGGAACCTGCATTCCTCTGTGCTTTTTGTGCATAAACATCTTGGGAAAGAAGGATTATATGATGCTCATATTTAGAGGAAGATTCTTGTGTGTGTGCACAAGTTCATGTGAGTAAAAGCTCTTCTGACCTTAAAAAAATGAAGGTCAACACTTTTCTTCCAAAGGAGAGGAGATCTGTGTCTTTGTCTTAAAAGCTGATGGATGGATTTATATTGTGCAATTGCAAACTGTTGTGTGAGTTGGAATTTATTGTGAACTCAGTGGTGATTCAGGCACAAGAGGGTGGGAGTGTGGTGTTTGTCCTCTGACTTGTTGAACTTCTTTAAAACATATGCAAAAACAAACTGAACTGTGTTTAATATAAAAGTATCATTAACTTGGGTTTTTTGATGAAAGGATTTTAGTGTTTGAACTGTCTCACTTGATTTGAGATACCCACCTCTCTCCCTCCCCAAATCTTAATTGTAGACAAATGTTCAGCTTGAACACACCCAGCACATGAAGTGGTCCACACTCACATGGTGGTCTCGACTGTAAAGTGATGAAAACTCAAGAGCTTTTGTCTCCTGAAATGTCCCATGAGAATGTAGTAGTGGCTTTTGCATGTTGTCTTGGAAAAGTGTTTTAGAACTTTTTGTGGTGTTCAGTGCTGGAAAAAATAGTAACTCCAGTGCTGAAGAACAGAGGTGTAAGGAGTCTGTGCAGCAAATCTGTGACCAAAAGTATTTCCACACAACCACGTTTGTCACAAGGCTTGCTGTGGGACTGAGGAGATATCCTTCAAAAAACCCTTCCAACTCACTGCCCAGCAGCAGCCAGGCTGTGTTGGAATGGGTCCTGCCCGTGGCTGGCCTGGCTTGGTGGGTGATGTGTGAGCTGATTGTGTCCCGTGTGTGGCTGAACACAACCCCAGACCAAGCCCCTGCCGTGTCACCATTGTCACACTTGCAGCCTCTCCAAACTCACGGAGTTCAGGCGTGATCAAACAGCTTGGGAAAGAGGTCACGGGAGTGAAAGTTGCCAGCCCGATTTGTTAAGTGGTTTGTGCTTGATTGTTTGTTTGGAAAGGAGAAGAGCAGAAGTTAAATGAGCGAGCTTACATGGCAGATCTTAAAGGGCCTCCTTGAATCATTGTCTCAGCTGACAGTGTAATCTTTGTCTAAACAAAATTATTCTACATGGGAAGTAGAACAACTTAAGCAGGATTGATGGAGAATGGAAACCACTGCTATGCTGAGTGCTCTGCAGTCCAAATAAACCTTGTCCAGCCTGTGGCTTGCCAGCTACTACTAATCTTAGGTTACTGCTAAGCAGAATGCAAATAAGAACTGAAATGTAAGTGTAGGGATGGCCTGTGTGGATTTTCATTTCTCCTGGGAGAGCTCCTTGGGGGCCACAAATCAGGAAGGCAGAGATCTGCTCCTGTGTCGTTGGCAGCTCCACGGGCAGCAGGGAGCGAGCCCTGGCAGCTCTGGCTGGGGCACTCGGAGGAGTTTTTCCCTATGGATTGGCACTGCCCTTCAGCTGAGCTGCAGGAAACCCTCCTGTGTGACCCAGCCCGCTGTGCCTGCCCCCAGCCTGGCACTGTGGGGATCAGGAGCACTCCCACAGCCCAGGGAGTTTTCCCTGATTTTCTCCAGGCTGAAGCTGCCTTGTGTGCTCTGCTCATCTCCTAAATTACAGCAGTCCCCTCTTTGAAAGGGCCAAATAAATAATCCCATACCTGTTTGAATCTGTTACTGGGACAGCAATTGAATTTGTTACCTATAAACTGCTGTTCACAAATGTAGCAGCTCTGCTGTAATTTCTAAATTAGACCTGCTAAAGCTTCTCTTACTGATTGTTAATAAAGCAAGTGAAAGACTGATAGTGAAAACTAAACCATATTTAAGGTTCTTCAAACTTAGGGCTAAAAAGTAAAATAAAACTGCATTTCTCCCTGGTATGTGGTAGGGAAGCTCCAGTTGCATGTGGTGGGCAGGACATAGTCCTGTTTGTTTTGTCCTCTTGTGCTGACTCAGCCCTGGCTCCCAGTGCTGAGAACGTCACAGTTTTCTCCTCAGGAATTTGGGGAATTTCAAGCTAATGTTGCAAATGCCTCACTCGTGATTTCTAAAATAGTCTCAATTCACAGCTTGGCCGAGTCCTCCTGGGCTGGGGCCGTGCTGGGTGAGGGAATAATGAGCGTGGTCACCTCGTGTGCTGCAGACAAGCAAAAAATCCCTGAATCCAGTGCTGTGGGTCACTGTAACAAGTGGCAGGGAATGGCATGACTGGGCTTTGAGTGACCTCTGCTATGTATCACTGCTAATTATTAACTTAATGTACTCAGCCAGCAGCAAACGCAGAGCGTGGCTGTTTTGATTTATCTCAGATGTTCCAGAGGAAGGGATAGAACCACAATTCCCCCCTCTTTTTAATAAAAGCTGTTATTTTAACTCAACAAAATAGCAGGAACACATAGAATGTTTACACCTGCCCACAGGGAAGAGGTGTTTTATTGACCCTCACTACAGAGCTGGGGATCTCCTGCAGTCAGAGGCAGGAGTGAAATGCTGGTTTGTTCAAAGGGTTTGTGACAGCTCGAGCTGACAGCTCTCAGCCAGGCAGAGGAAGTGCAGGAGACACTGGCTGTGTCTGTCGGTGTCAGGCTGTGTGGGAAATACCAGGTGAACACCAGAGCTGGGAGCTGCTGATTGATTTAAAGCAGCACTGTTGGGTTTGCCTTTGAAGCTGGGCTGCAGGGAGAGGGTTGATGTAATTCTCCATGGACTGATGTCTGAGCAGTACTGGGGGCTTGCAGTGTTCTGAGAGAAAAGTGTCTGAGCACTGATGAAGCAAAGTTGATAAATATTGTTATTCTAAGACTTAAAACTACTGGATGCCCAAGAGGAGTGGGCTGCACCTGAATTTGATCTTTCCTCTGCAATAAAATAATGTTACACCTTTTAGGACAAAGAATGAGAATTTCTGCAAGTTCACTGCTTGACAGTTTCAAAGAAATAAGAGTTTGATGTAAAACCCAATCAATATCTGAATGAGGTGATGATGACAAGGCAAGAAGAAAAAAAATAAATGCAGTTTGAAGGTGCATCAAGACAGATGGCTTCCCCTGAAGTGTCCTTGAGAATTTGTGACTTCCAGAGGTTCCTTTCAGCTTTTGGAAGGATGGTGCAATGATCCTACTCACCTTTCTTGGAGATACCTGTGATGTTTCCATCCCTTAGTCACCTGAAACCTCCCGAGGAGGGTGAGCTGACAGTGATACTGTCCAGCTCCCATAGCACTGCTGGATGTGCCACATCAGACACTTTGGGCATGTGTAGGTTCAGCCTCTTTAAAACTTTAAACACTTTTAACTTGGTGAAATTTAGGTGTTAAAACTTTGAAATGTCAACTCTGTATTTTTACCAAATGTCCTGCTTCCTTCAAAGTTCCCTGGAGTGTTTGATGGGTCACTGTGGGCACAATGCTGATTTATTGCTGCAAACTGGCTTTGGGAAGCTGCAGAGCTGCACTGAGGAGGGAGGGAGCTGCCCATGGAGATGATTGCACAGCTGCAGGCTGGAGGAGGAATGTAGGATAACCAGAAATCTTGTGGTGCCCACGAGTGTGTCAGGGCACATTTGGCCTGGTAGGTGCCCAGCAAACAAACTTGTGCCTGTCACTCTTCCTGCTGGCTCCGGGCAGAGGTGTTTGTTGCAAGTCACTTTGCAGTGCTAAGTGTTTGGTGATAGTTTAGGGAGTAACCAGGCAACATTTTAGAGACAAACACAAATTAAAAAGGGACGCTTCATCTCTGTAACCAGATCTCTTCCCGTGCTTATCAGCCCAGCAGGAAAATATGAAAAAGAAAGTAATTGGAAGCTTGGAATTGAAGATTTGGTTATGGGACCACCTGTGTGCTTTTTCTGTCATGTAGCATTCATGGCCCAGCCCTGTGAGTGCTCTGGCAGCAGCCAGATCTGTGCTGGTGGGAAGGTCCCTGTCCCCCAGGCACTGACCCCTTTTCACAGAACTTGTCAGGAATGCAATTTTTAAATGACCTTGGCTAGACTGATATCTGAGCCTGTTCACCTACAGCACAGGGCACATACACAACAGAGCCTTGGAGCCTGCATCCACAACAAACAAGGAGCCTTTCCTGGGATGTGGTCTGTGGCACCTGAGGATGAAATGCCACCTACAAATAAACAGGAGCCTTCCGTTCCCCTCCATGGGCTCTCTTTTTAGAAAGCCAACGATTTCTCCTGCTTGAGAAATACCAAAGAACTTGCCTCCTCCACCCCCCAAAAAAGCAGGGATTTTCCTTCTGCTGGGAATAGTCTGCAGCTCACCTGAGCTGGGCATTGTGCTTTTCACAGTGCCTTTAGGGTGACCAGAGCCTCAGCAGCTGGCACAAGAGGTGCTTCTCATTTTCTGTATGTTAATTCCAGTGTTTGTCTGGCTCTGTTACAAATTCCACCGGGGAGCTGATCTGGTTGAAAACTAAATTTTGCTGTTCCATCAGCTACTGTGCATGTGCCCAGTCAGCTGCTGGTTCCAAGGGAGGAATGGGATGGGGTGGGATGGGACCCTGGGCAGAGGAAACAGAGACATCAACAGCTGCTCAAGTTGAATTACAGCAGGGGAGGAGTTCCAGCCTAAAGCTCAATGTTTTTGGGAGTATCAGGTTGTATTGCCTTTGTGTTTCCAGATTCTTCCATTCAAAGGGATATCCTAGTCTATAGAAACTGTTATTTCAT
Source organism: Erpornis zantholeuca (assembly GCA_013400515.1). Lineage (NCBI taxonomy): Eukaryota > Metazoa > Chordata > Aves > Passeriformes > Timaliidae > Erpornis > Erpornis zantholeuca. The sequence continues at coordinate 618,715 of VZTN01030242.1, read as the reverse complement.
CAGCAGAAAATATTTTTTCTTTATCCATAGACTCTGCATAACTTTAACTCTGGTTTTCAAATTAGGGATGTTGTATAAAATCTCTTCTGTGCAACTTGAATGTTGTGGTCTTCAGTGTAGCTTGAAGACCTTGGATGATATTTAAATCCAAGCTGCATAAGTGGTAGATTCCAATGGAACTTGCCTGTTTTGGTTTGTGATTAAAACCAAAGAGTTGTCTTATGATGTTACTTAAATTAAGAGCTTGCTGTTATTTCATTACCTCTTAAATGTCCTCATCCTCGTGCTTACATTCACCTGATTGAGCTGAATTCACTTACTGAGCATCTTTGAAGATTGAGCTGAGTTGCTTTAACTCCTGATCAGCCAAGCCCTGGAGTCTGCTCCGAAGAGCTTCTTCCTCACCCCAGAGAACAAACCTGGCAAGAGCCACACGCAGGCTCAGCCCTTCCAGACAGGCTGAGGGAAATGTAGGTGCAGGCCTGGGGAGGGGAACCACCTGCTCTGAAAGCAGGGCTGCAGACACACTCTGCTGCTTGGGGGAGGACAGAGCTAGAGAAGCCAGCCATAAATAACCCTTCCACATCAGTCATTTTGTCAGAGGATTTTTCAGAGTGACTCTGGGGAGATCAGCTCTTCCTTGGGCCAGAAGGCACCTGGCACTGGGCACTGCAGGAAGCACCACCCGAGCCTTCGTGGGTAGGGTTGGGTATTGGCAGGTCAGTGCTGGCTGCTGGAACTGGCCATCAGCCTGAAGAAGGGATCACAAGGCGAAACTTGAAGCTTGCTGTTGTCTTACTTCCACTTTCATGGCCTGTGAGGTTCAGAGTCCAGATGGACGCAGAGAAATGGATTTGGAGTGACAGAGTTGAGTGCAGATAATTTGCTTTATAAGGTCTGTGTCAATTCAGGCCCCTGGACAGAGAAAGTTAAAAAGCTTGGCTGCACTTGCTGGAGCTTCTGGCAATGACAAATAAATAAAACTTTATGGACTTGAAGATTTTCTCTAGGACTAATTGGGTAAGAAAATTCATTGATGCAGTGTGCCTTGTGTGTTGTTGTACAGTGGCATTGCCTGGTAAATGCACAGGTAACAAATGTCATGATCCAAAGCATTGACAAACACACACTGTCTTTAAATAAATTAAACTTCAAGGCAAATGCTAGCTGTGTTAAGTTTTTTGAAGTGCCAAACTGAAGAGCTCTAGTTTAGAGGAGACTGTGTTTTTTGAGGTAATGGCCTAGCTACAGTGACAAAATTAGAGTGAAGTTATTCCTGGGAAGTAAGAAAGGGGAAAATCAGCTTGTCACTTTAAAAAAACACCTCAGTAAATACTAAAGCTAAGAAATACTAACTTTCAACTCCACTCACGGTACTAGCTTGGCTTTCATTCAGCTGTTTCTTGTGAAAGAACAAATGATTTGTCCTGTCCTGCGTCACCTTGGGTTTTTGCTGGCGCACGGAGTTGCTTCAGTGCCTGAGTCACTGCTGGCTGCCCTGTAAGCAGGTCAGGGTCACAGAGCTGCACTCTCCTGTCTGTGCAGGACATCCAGCTGCAGCCCTGCCCTGCCCTGGGTCTGCTTCCAGGGCAAAAAACTTTTTTTTGATAGGTCTTGCAAGACCTGCTGCCTGATATCAAACCCAGAAGAACACAAACAAGTGTTTTCTTAATGTTTCTCTTGTTGTACTCCCACTGCTTCTGCCCACTCTCACCTTTCCTTTCTTGCAGTCCCAGGCTTCCCCTTCCTTTTTTCAGTGTGTCTGTGCAGGAGTTGCTACACCTCATGCAGCTGTAGGGAATGATCCAGGAGCATCCCTGTGGGATTGTCAGGAGGGTAACCAACTCCTGCGATTTTTCTTTCCCACTTTTAATAATCTAAACTAGTATTTCGGTTCTCCTGCACTCATTCTGCTGTTTGTCACCCTTCAGGAGGGATCTTTGGAGCTCACATCTGCTTGCAAGACACAGTCACGGGGTGCAGGACTCACATTCTGCTCCTGGTGAAGCACAGCCTAGTGCAGCTGCACTGCACAAGAGGCAGGGGATCACTCCTAGTCCTTAGTATCTCTGAACAACAGGTTCAAAGTACAACTGACTGCATGCTTTTAACATTTTTCAATCAGAAAGCACCTCCATTTTTTGTCATATTTGGTGTTAATGCAGTCTAAAACTTGCCAGGGGTGGCATCTGTGCCTCAGCATGCAGGAGCATCTGCCTGCTCTGACAGACTTTAACCGAAATGTTTTACTTGCTGCAGGAACATTTGAATGTTTTGATGATGCAGTTTTTAATATGGAGCTGAAATGTATTCTGTGGAGCTCTTGCTGTGATGAAATGGCCCTTGCAGGCTGTGCCTGACCTTCAGGAGTTCTTCTCAGAGGTGGCTCTGCATGGCACAGAAGTGCTGAGCCACGGTGCTGCAGCATTTTGGTTTCCCTGGATGTCCTTTGCACAAGGGTTCCATGAATAAGCTGAACTGTGGGAGCTCCTCAGGCCTGTGTGTTCATTTGAAAAAGAAAACAAAAAGCTGTGGAGGAAAGCACTTGTTTGCTGGAGGTGGCAGTGCTCTTTCCAAGTGTGTGGTTGTCAGGGTTGTGTGCTTGAAACTGTTTTGCTCCTTGTGTAAGGCTTTAAATTCTTTATGAATTCTAATTTACATACAGAATAAGGAGTGTTAGGTCCACTTTATCTGACAATATAGTTAAAAACCTTACCATGGATGATTATTAAATTTAAGCAGAATTTTGACTTTGTTATCTGAAATGTCAGGACTTTTAGGAACTTCTAAGCTGTTGTTTGAGGGGTTTGTGCATGTGAACTGGGATATTATTAAAGGGATATTATTACAATTGCTTCAGAGTGTCCTTAGAACTGTTAAACTGAAAAAGAGAATATTAAAATAATTAAAAGAAACTGTATTGTGAATTACAGAACAGTGTAAACAAAACAGTATAACCATGTTTGTACTTGTTTTGCAGACCGTGAGGACCAATCAATTCTCTGCACGTGAGTGACCATTTTTCATTTGGGCAATTTTGGGGATCTGTATTGTGGGAGGGGCTTTGATACAGCTGTGGGAGTCAAAAGCTTGGTCTTTAATCTTGACAGGCAGTGGGAAAAGATGTAGCATGAAGTTACATTTAATATGGGGATATAGTCTATTAATACTGTAATTCACATTATTGAGTTTTTTCTAGACATGTGCTACTTAAGAAATGTAATTTAAAAATGTCAGTGAAGAGCTCTGCATCCAACCCAAAGGCTTTAAGAAGTTCCCATCTCTGCAGTGCTGTGCTGTAACTCCTCAGTGGGAAATGCCTGGGGGAGACAAGATCCAAAAGTGGCTCTGGACACCCTGAGCACAGCTCAGCTCTGGATCTGCCTCAGAGGGGATCTCTGAGGAAGGTGACGCCAAGGTCTTCTCTTACCTGAGCTCCCTTTTCCCCTCCAAGAGCAAACTTCTTTCTTTAGCTGAAGTTTTCCTGGGATCTGCAGAAGCCAGAACACAAGTGGGATTTCAGGCTGTGGCCCTCCTGAGCTGTGTGCTTGGGCTGTGGTTGGAAGGGGTGATCCAGCTTCCTTCCCTCTCCCCCACGGACTGTGTGTTCCTGCAGCTTCCTGTGCTGGCGCTGGGAGTTGCAGGCAGTGTGATAAGGATTCCCTGTGTGCTCGGGGAGCCAGGCTGGCCCCAGCCCAGCCCTGCACAGAGTGCTGCTTTTCATGTTCACTCCCCTGGGCCAGCACTCCGTTTGCCAGCCCCAAGGTGCGAGGTGCAGGAGGGAAACCATCCCTGCTGGGAGCAGCCTGGGGGTCAGGGTGGTTCATCCGTGCTGGGAACCACACCTTGGCTCTGTCCTGGAGCTGCTGCAGTGAGCAGGCCTGGGTAGAGCACAGCATGCTCAGGTGTCGGAGGGAGAGGGGCAGGTTCAGTGCTTGGGTGCCTCTCTCCTGGGTGCCAGCATGTTGGGGATGTGGTTTGGGAGGATCCTGCTGCCTGGAGTAGCTCAGACTCCTGGAAGGAGTCCTGTGTTCGGTTTCCTTCTTGATATGAAGGGATTCAATTCTCCATCTCCTGCTTCCTACAGAAGTGCCTTTACTCTGAGTCTGTACAGGACTGAGGGTGGATCCTCTCAAGCCATGCTTTTCCAGCTATGAATACCACAAATACAAGATTCTCGAGGCCTAAGGACACAGAAGCAAAAAGAGTTCTGTACTTAAGATAAAAGTTGATCCAGTTAACTCAGGCTCTGTGGTTCCTGCTCCTATCAGGACTTCTGTTTCCATGTGAAGACTATTTGATGTGCAGTGCACAAAGCAGCCCTCAAAGCAGGGATGGGATCCCAGAGCGAGAAGAAGTGCTTTGTTCTCGTGTGTTTGTGGATGCTTTGGCGGTGTGTGCTTGCCCCAGGTGAATGTTTTGAAGCAGCTTCATGTTTTGTGTCTGTGCATGAACTTTACTCTCCTTTGCATGGTCAGCCGAGCCCACAAGGTTGGAGTGGCAGTGCTGCAGGATTTGGTGAATGTCCAATCTGCTCATTTCCAAAGTGGAAAGCCTCTAAGCTCTCCTGCCTTCAACTTTATTATTAGCTCACCTCTAAGGTTCCTGTGAGCTTTTGATCCTTCTGTATTGAGTGGACAACTGATCCCTGTTTTATCTGGTACAGAGCATGGGATTCGTGCATCTTGTGCTGGGTTCCACCTTGGCTGGGCTTGGCTCTGCCTTGCACTGCTCCTTCTGGTGAAGAGGTAAATTGTGTGTCCCCCTTCATGCCACTGGTTTTGCAGGTCCAAGACTAAGGCAGGAATAAATAAAGTGCCAGGAAAGTGTCTTAACCATACCGGAGGTGGTTTCAGGAACTCCTGTGGCAGTTCAGAATGCTCATCTTCTCATCCCAAACTTGCTGTCTCAGGACCTGGATCACCTGATTGACCCTGATGTTTGCTGAAGCTGGCAGCCCTCAGAATACCTTTTCATTTCTCCAGTAGGAGTGGTTCAGGGTAGCTAATGGGGTAAAAACCACCTCTTGAGTGGTGCCCTCAGCTGAGTGGAGAGCTGTGGTGTGCCTGTCATTTCCCTGTCTCCCAGTGCCTGGACAGCAATTGTCTGGCGACAGAGCTTGCTGAAGGTCTGTCTGCTTTGCATCTTCACCTCTCTTCCCCCCCTTTTCCTCTGTTGATGGAGTTTCCTGGTTTTTACCTTGCATGGCCTTTAGAGGAGGGGCAGTCACTTCTCCAGTAATGGTATTTGAAGGACACTTTGCCAGGGCTCTGGATCCAGCCCCCTTTTCCTCTTGACAGCCAGGAATGCTGCTTTTGGGGAATTCCTAGGTATAGGATTAGTGCTATGATAAGCTTTTGAGTCCTTGGTGTTCAGAGATTGTCTCTGCAGCTTTCCAGATGCCTTCCTTTGGTTTTAACTCAGTGAACATCCGATCCATTTGTGCTTACCTTGGAAAACCTTTAAACACTCTGGTCTCCAATTTTGTTGTCGCCTCACCTGCAAGGTGAGCATAAGCTTTTGATCTTCTGAACTCAACAGACAACTGAATGCTGATTTGAATGTGGCACACCTGGCATTTTTTTCCCTGGCACGAGAGTGTGTAATTAAATCTGGGACTGAGGCAGTTTCATTGTCTTCCCCCGTGCAGATCTTTAGGGAACACCAGACTGTTTCCCCAGAAAGGCCTGCACTCCTGCAGTCATTGTTCCAGTAAATAATAAGCTTTGTGAGGAAGGTGAGTGCAGGTGGATCTTCTTGAGGAATTCACTTTGCTGAGAGTTACCTTAATTTTTTTCTCTCTGAAGGCTGTACTGAAGGATAACCTGTGTTTCACTGAGATGCTACAGGAACAGGGAGTTATATCAAGAGCCTGCAAGGTTGTTTCTCCAAGCACATCTCTCATAACATCTCATTGCTCTGAAGGCAATGGGATTATGTGGAGGTTCCTCTCTCAGCTTCATCACCTGCTAATATTCCATCAGGAGTTCTGCATAAACTGGTGTTTTTAAAGTCACTAATATTTTCCCAAAGTCAAAAAACCTCCACCAAACCGTGCTGCTGCATTCTCTGGCTGCAAAGCACCTTGTCCTGACAGGGAATCTGGTTCTTAGGAGGGGATTGCTGGGCCTGGCAGCTGCTGTGGCTGCCCTGCACTTCTCCAACCCAGACTTGATGACAGATGCCTTCCTGCTCCTGCTGTGGACAGGAGGTGTCTCTGAGCATGGAGTGTTGTGCTGCCTTGCTCTCTTTTTTACCTTCTTTCCTCTTCCCTTTCCACTCCCCTCCTTTCAGGGACCCAAATTTGGACAGTTGGGTTGTTGCAGGGATTGTCTCAGGGCTCACTGGGGGTTAGAGGTGTGTAACATGCACTGACTCCCTTGCTTCTGGTTTTTGTGCTGGTTCATAGTGGCACCTCCCCTTGCCCCTCTGTTTGTGTGAGCTGGGGAGTATTGAGCCCAGGGACGAAATTTGTAGAAGAAACTTCTCGATGAAATTGCTCATTATGGATAGATAGGCTTCTCTCAGAGTGAACCAAAAGTCCTTTTCCCATATCCAGCCACCTCTGCTGCCCCATGGCATCCCCCTGATTTCCTCAGATGGCATTTCTGATGTTCCCTTTGGCCTTTCACCAGCTGAAAAACCCACATATGTCCAGAGACAGGAACATCTACAGCTCCCAAATCCATTGGACAATCTGTGGGTGCGAGCCAGATTATTGCCTGGCTAAAGATGAGATGGGAGGAGCTGAACAAACAGTAATGGTGAGAATTTCTTTTGAGCTTTGAAGTTGGATGGTTTAATCTTGGGCTGCTAACCACTAACAGATGGTGAGAAAGGCTGGAGCTCTCCTCTGCTTTGGAGTTTAGTTCATCCAGCTTTTCAACAAAAAGCAAACGAGCAGCCCTCAAAACCAGCACTGGACTTAACCAACCTCCATCTCATCACTCCCCCTGGACTGGAGTGCAAATGAAAGTTTATTTTGGACTTTGTCTGTAAATTCTTAGTTTGCTGAAAAGAAAGGAAAATATGTGAAGTTCTAGAAACTTCATGTTCCTCCTAGGTTATAAGTAATGTATATATAAGTAATACATATATATGTATTTAAAAGCAGTCGCTTTCAGCCTGTGTTGACTCAGCATCCATCAGAGATTTGTACAGAGATGTGGTGCCAACATTGCAACATTCCCAGACCTTGCTGCACATTTTCCCATTTCTGTGGGATGTGAAGCTGTGCTGAGCAGCTTTTCAGGGTGGTTTTTGGGTTTTTTCCTTGGAGAAGCTGCAGCTGCTTATTTGTGAAGTTCTGGTGTTTCTCTGCTCACTGAGCATGCCAGGCTGATGACCACGATGAAGAAATTTGTGTTGTGGTAATTAAGGAATTTGGGAAATATTGAAGAAAGTCAATTCTGAAAATGTGCTGCACTGCACTTTTCAAGCCAGTGTGTTCTGAAGTGGAGACTCTTACCCACAGCCTTCTGGTATTCCCAAAACTGGGCCTGGGCCTGATAAATAGGTGTTCAGCAGATGCTTGCAGCCCTAAAAGGATATCTAATCTGAACTGGCTTCCGTAGGAGTGATGGGGTGTGGAGGGAATAGAGGCTGCTTATTAAAGGCCAGCAGCAGCAAATACCAAACATTTTTGTATACAACCCCTGGCTGGAGTCCAGCTGGTAACATTCCCTAGGCAAGTGCTGTGGAGATGATGTGAAGCATCAGGAGAGGGAAAGGAAGCAGCTCTAAAGCAGCCACGTAAATAGTAAAGCCAATTAATGACTCTTTTCCAAACTATCAGTTATACCTCTTGCAGAAAACAAGCCAGGTGATTAAGACACCCTTTAATTACAGGTCTTGTCTGTAAATATCTGTTAATTTGTAACTGGCAGATGATCTGTTCAGTTGTGCCTGAGAATAAGTGTCTCCTCTGTTCTTTGCAACTGCTGTTGTGACAAGGACAAAGGGCCATTGTTGGGGCTCTTACATAGGCAGTTACTTTCTCCTCCAAACAATTTAAGTGCATATTTCCATATTTCCGTGGTTTGGGGCCTTCTCTAAGTGGCTGCTTCCCGTGGAAGGAGGCCCTGCTGGCCAGGGGAGCTGTGAGCAGCAGGTTGGGTTCTGTGTGCTGGGAACGAGCCCAGGTGCCAAGGGAGTGGTGCCACTTCTTCACAGGAGGACCCTCTGCTGCTACATGAACTTCTCATCCCAGAGCTTCTTCCTGATCAGGAAGAATAGACCCAGCCTGAAATTCCTGGGGCAGAGGACAGCTTTGAGTGATCCAGGCATCCAAAATGTAAAATCCTGACTTGTTTGGGTTAGTTTTTCAGGAATTTAAATCACAGAGATGATCTCCATCTGCATCTGACCATCATATCACATTCCATGTCTTCAGGAATATTGATGGTGTGCAGACTGTGCCCAGGCAGCAAGATAAAGAAAAGCCTGTCTTGGAACTGCAGAGCTGCCCTTGGACATGTGGGTTTGTGTCCTTCTGCCCTGTGCTGCTCGTGGCACTTTGTACCTTCTGGGAAGCCTCTGCCCGTGGAATCCATGGCTCTCTGGGGGAAGGGGGCTGGAAAGGGGCCAGTCTCTGCAGTGGGCTTTCAGTAAACAGCTTCAAACTCATCTGACTTCCCTAAAGGCCATAAAGCATTTCCCAGGTCAGGGAGAGGTGGTGGCCCTGCCATGCTGGGTGCTGTCACCGTCACAAGATGTGTGAGTGCTTCAAACCTGCTGGTCAGCAAGGAAAAAATAACTATTTCCCTGCTGTTTTCCTTCAGAAACAGTGTTTCCTCTGTGAACAGGACTTCCCTGAACTGGCACTCGACCTGTTTCTGGAATAATACCTGGCAGTGGTGCTGTGGGGAGAGGATGCTGCTCCCCGGGAAGAGCAGCTCCCATCCCTGCTTGCTGCCTCTTTGCTTTGTCACCTGCGAGTCCTCTCCCTCTCTGCTCTCCTGTTCTCCAGATGAGAATCCATTCAGCAGTGGAAGTGCCTTTTGTGCAAGATTTGGGCTTGAGCTGCTCAGGGAAGGAACTGCAGCTGGTTGAGTCAGTGCCTGGTTTTTGCTAACCAAATTGGAGCTGGGATAAATTTGCCTGGAGAGTTCTCGGCTTTGCTGAAAATGACACTCCAGCTTTACATGCAATGAATTCAAAACCATGTTAAACTTTAAAGTGCTCATGCTGGCTAAACTTTTCCTATTTTAAATGTGCATGAAGCTGCTTCAAAGCAGCAGCTTTGCTGCTCCAGGGAAGAGCACTTGGACATGGGACCCTGCATAAATTCAGCAGTCACTGTCAGACTTTGTTTGACCTGTCCCTGGAAGGTGGCTTCCAAGGGAGAGATCCCTGAGTTGAGTGATGGAATAACCCTGTACTTCCAGCTATAGCTGAGGAGGGTTTGTTTCCTTGGGAGTGCTGTTTGCACAGCCCATGGCTGGCAATGAGTGTTTCCATTCAACCCCACGAGGTTTGGATTCTACCAGTGGAGCTGAGCCTGAAATGAAGGAGGTGAAATCATGAGCCTAGTGCAGTTTTAGCAGAGCTGCCACTGGCTGAGGTAAGGCTGGTTCTCAGCCCAGGGCTTTAGTTGTTTAATTTCTGGTAACAGATTGAGTTATATTAAAACAAGGGTTTGAAAAAAGTGAAGCTTTAGCTTCGTAATTGTATCCCCATTCCATAAATATTGTACATGATGTTAGTCAGAGTTTACCTTTTTTGGGCAGGTTGATAGAGGTAGAAGATTTTCATTTATTTTTATAATCCACGTGTTTGCACTCCTGGGAAAGAACCAAAGTATGCAGATGTCATTATTCCTATGAATGCAAAGGACTTTATCCTAAATCTTCTAATTCTTTCATAGTATATGGCAGCAGAGCTATTTGACACGATGCTGCAGGAAATATTTGGCATTCTTGTAAGCTCCAGGGAGAGCAGGACTGGGATGATAACATCCGTTAGTGTTGCTTTTGAATGAGGTCTTGCATAAAGACTCTCTCTAAAATACCTCTCTGTTAGATTTAGAGGGTTTTTAACACAAGGACTGTTTTTCAAGCTGCTGCTTTTCCTGGGCTTGTGCAGCTTTGCTGGTGTGGCTGCAGCTGACTCTTCCAACCCTGTGCTGCCCTTTTCCAAAGCTGACATCTGAGCTGTATTTATTGTACCAGCATCTCTGCACTGCATGTGTTAGAGGAGATTTCCCTCCTTTAAAATGTAATAAACTTTCTTCTTGTGATTTGACAGAAAAGGTTATTTCTCTAGCTTTACAGGCTCAACTAACAGTGCATTCCCAAGCTCTGCTGACAATAAGAACAAATTGTATTGTTTTAAAATGTAAATGTATATTTTGCTGTGCTTCTTACTTCTCTTACCTGCTGGAATAGTTTTAGCATTAGCATATTTTAATACACATCTAGAAACAGGCAAAGCTGCTTTTATTATTGCTCATGGTCATGAATTATGTTAATGTAAACAGTGCAGTGAAAGGGAAATGAGAAATAAAGACTTGAGAAGCAAGAATTGGCACCTGATGGTTTGGGGGGTTTTTTTCTGCTTATCAGCATTCACATTTGTCTTGTTTGTGGGGACTCTGGGCTAGGTGGAAATGGAATTTTTCATTAAGTCAGTGGGTGTTGTTCCACTTGCAGAGGTCCCAAAGTACACCCAGTTTCTGGGTTTCATACTGATGGTATCTTGGCAAAAAGGAAACTCAGTTATCCATTAGCCAATTCTCAGAGTAATCTCCTTTGCAACCAGCTTTTCAGGTAGGACCTTCCAGGTTTTTTCATGCACTGAGCAAAGCCAGCCCAGTCAACAAATTTGCAGGGAACTCCCCCTCTGTCTCTGGAAAGCTTTGAGCTTTCTAGTCTTTCATATTCTGTGTTATTTCCCAATGACTGTGAGGAAAAATGGAACCAAAGTGGTTTTAGGCAGACTGATGGAGCTGCTTCCAAGCAGCAGAGGCCAGCAATAAAACAGGGGCCCTTGGTTAGCCCTCTGGAGCTGCAGCCACAGCAGGGTCAGCTGTGGGAAATGCCACAGCTCCCACTTTGTCCAGGCTTTTCCAGCCAAACCTGGGGCTTGCTGCTGCTCTGTCAGGTCAGACAGAAGCTGTTTCACCTGGAGCTCTTGTGAGGAGTCCCACGAGCTGCTGTGAACGCAGGTTCTTGCTCCTAGCTGCAGAAATGCCCATCCTGCCATCCCTTAGCAGAGGCTCCCCTCTCTTAGGGCCATTCCCCATGGGCTTTCTGTGATTTCAGGGTGTTGGAAGGTGAGGAGCAATGAGAGTGTTTGAGGCTGTTCTCTCAAAAGTCTGGGGTGGTATCAGCATCTTTCCTGTAGATGCAGAATTAAAATTCCAAGTGCTCTCTCGTCTCCTTTCTGCAGCTGCTGAGTGCAGCGTGAGGACAGGGATGCTCCTCAGCTCCTACCTGATCAGAAGTGCAGGTCTGGAGGTACTGAATCCCTAAGCAAATGCAGGTTAGCTACAAAACTGGGATGTACAGCATGATGAAAAAGGCTGCAAAAGAAGGTGCTAAACTCCCCTGCTAAATGAACATTGCCATTATAAGTAGCTTAGAGGAGAAATAAGCAGGCAGAGAAAATGTGTGCTTGTCATTCTTACAAAGGAGTTGGCTTCCAAACTGTTAATTTTTGAACAACTGTTGAATGACAGGAGTGCTTCCACTCTTTCCATGCAAATCCCCACAATAAAATCCTTTTCAGCTTCCCACACGTCAGGGCTCCTCCTGGGGCAGTCGCTGGAAATCTTCCTCCAGAGGTTTGCAGCCACTGAGTCCTGCCTAAGGCACATCTGCATCCCTCTGGGGGGTGGATTTGTCTGAAGATCAGACCTAGGTTAGAAAAAAAAACCCCGAACTGTCCTTTTTAGAGCTGTACTAACATCACTTGTGATTGCAGAGATGTGAACTTGGTCACATTTCCTGCCTTGAGTATCTGCTGTAAGCCTCTCCAGCAGTTCTGTCTAAACATATTCTGCTTCACATCCACCTCTGGCTTAAAAATGAAATATGCATTTGCTATCTTTATTGATCTGTGAACTCTGGCACTCTGCACTGATAAATTCATTTCTTAACGGTTCCATGTAGCCCTGTGGCCTTGAATATATTTTGAACCTAGCAAAGAGTCTGAGATGAGCAGTGGAAAGAATCTCTTGTTTAAAATGTGTTTTACTGCACTATATTTCTGGCTCCTAAAGGTACTGAGTGTTTCCATTAACTTGGAAATTACCATAACCAAATCCTGGTATATAAAGTATATTGAAATCATGCCAAGTGTAAAACTGTGTGTGTGTATATATCATGATTTAAAAATAAAACTGTATCTGCACCCTGAAAAACTCTGTCTGTGGTGATCAGGGCAGGGGCCAAGTGTTTCATGTTACTTTGGGTAGCAAAGGAGTTCAGGCATAAATCCAAAAGCTCTTAATCAAACTGCTGTTACACCTTGTATCAACACCTTAATGCCCAGGAGATCTTTAGGATTTTAAACAAAATCCCTGTAGTTCCCTGCAGCATCCCTGCTGTTGGTTTTAGGGGGTCAGGGAAGATCTGCTGCATAGTCAGAGCCATAAATGGGCTGAAGTGAGGTGCTGCAAACAAAGCATTGCTGAGTTGTTGGAGATGAATTTTGAGGAAAATGTCTGCCCTGTTTTGCAGAGGTGAATCTGGTGCCGGGAAGACTGAGAACACTAAGAAGGTTATTCAGTACCTTGCTCATGTTGCTTCCTCCCATAAAGGAAGAAAGGACCATAATATTCCTGTAAGTTGGGATATTTTCTCATTTGTTTATTGCTCTTTTTGCAAACTACCATTTTGCACTTGAAAAAATGGCTTTTTTTTAAAATTAAAGATAAACTGTAATATAATTGTGTAATTTTGTCTCAACCATTATTTTCTCTTTAGCAGTGGCTGAAATGAGCAGTTACATCAAAATGTCTAGTCCATGTCAGCTGCTTAATTTCTGTTGTGAAATTAAAGGCTTTACACAAATAAAAGCAAAACTTTCTGATGCAATAAACCCCATTTAAAAAAAATTAAATAAACCCAGGCAATTTTAACTGAATTTAGTTCCCACTGGATGCAGTTTTTGGTACTATGTTTGTGAAGAAGCTTTCTGTGCCTTCAAAAATTAACTTGTAAATGGGAAAAATCATCCAGCTTAAAAACTGCCGTAGACTTGCTATATCTAGAAGCCAGCATCTAATTAAAAGCTTGGATTTTATTACACTATAAACAAGTGAGTATATACTTTTATATCAGAGAATATTGGGTTTTTTTGCTAGCTTGAAACCCAACTCTGATTTATATAGAACTTTCTTCAGATTTCCTGCCAGGCTTCAAGATTTGCACTGAATTTTTAGTGACTGTTTGCTTTTAAAACCCAGGAATGGGTTTGAATATTTGTAGTCACAGGCACTTGGATCTCTGTGCAGTGAGGTATTAATTCAGCTTTGCTACAAACATTGTCTTGCTGTGATCAAAACTGGCACGTGCCAGTGGTAACCCAGGTGCCTGTGGTGGCTGGAGCCTTCACACTACATTATCTTATGGCATTCTAGAATTAGAGACTCACAGAATTCATTATCTGATGGAATTCTAGAATTAGAGACTCACAGAATTATAGCAAAGACCTCTGAGATGGAGTCCAGCCTTTGACCAATGCCCCATCCCCACTGAACCATCCCATCAAGTGTCACTTCCACTCATTTTCTGCCCCCCTCCAGGGATGCTGCTTCCACCACTCCCTGCAGCCTTTCCCAGTGTTTAACCACTCCTGATACCCAACCCAAACCTCCTCCTGGGGCCATTTCATCCCCTCCAGCAGCTACAACTTTTTTTGGGCAGGGCACTTCCTATTAAGACATTGCTGAATGTGCCAAGGCTCAAACTTGTGTAGGAGCACGAGGTGACTTTTGAGCAGTCTGTGAAGGAAAAAAAGGGATTTGAAATGGGAGAGAAGGAAAGGTTGCAGGTAGATTTGGAGAAATCTATGGGAAAACTTGAATTTTTGCTTTTATCAAGAGCAAATAATGTGAGTCTGTGCGTTGATACTTATTCAAACTGGTGCTGGTTTATCACACAGAAAAGATGAAAATTAGTCTTTGTAAGTATTTGCTGAGCAGCCTGAGAGTGCTGCAGCTGTGGGAGGAGGTTTCTCAGGGCTGTGTTCATGCCTCTGCCACGTCTGCTGGGAGGTTGTGGCTCTGGGGGACATTGGGACATCATCAGAACTGCTTTTCTGTGGAGGTTTTGATTTCTGAATATTCTTGGCTTCACCTCTGTGCAGCCACGAACAAACCCAGTGTTTTTTCAATTTCTACAGAAGCAAAATTGCCAGCAGGTTTTTGGAGAGAAGGGAATTGTTCAGGGTTTGCACCAAGTATTTCTGAATGTACTGTTGACAACTTGTAATACCTCAGGCTCAGAGACACTTCTGAAAGCCTCTTGTCCAGACACCTCTCCAAATGTGCCTTCCTTCAAAGTGAGATTGCACTGCCCAAGCCTCACAAAAGCTGAGTTTTGAAAATCTTGAGGGATGGAGATGATGCAACTTCTCAGGGAGGCTGTGAAGGCATGGGAAAGAAAGGAGAAGGCTGGGAAGTAGAACACAAGGAATAGGGGTAGGAGAGTGTCCTAAATAAAAGCCTTGGATCGTGCCCTTCATTCAGTGCAGTACCTCAGTGAGCTCTGAATTTGCCATATATCTATGAAAAATGCATAGTGTTTGTGTCACCAAACCAATTTTGAAAATATAAATGAGTCTCCCTTGTTCTGCAGCAATTACTTTTAGTTATATATTGGAAACAAAGAATGTCTAACCCTCACAGGTGCCACTGGAAAGTTGGGAAGTGTCAGAATGGGGGTTATAGATGCAGCAATAATTTGTTGCTGTTTCATATTCATTAGAAAGCTGTGATCCACAGTCTGTAGAACCTGTGCATTACCCTGTGCACAGGAAGATGCTAAATAGGCTTGTTAAATTAATCCATGACTTGCAGTCAGTCTGTACCCATCCTGTTACAGATAATTATCAGTGACACGCATCTTTCCGAGCCTCTTTGAATGTCTCATTGATTATTTTCTTTTTTAAATGAAGCAATTTGTATGCTAAGCCTAGGGTTAACTTTGATTTGCCTGACAGAGTGCTGAAAAAACAGAACAAACCAGAGGAGCCCCCTATGCCTTAAATGGCTCCCTGGAAACAGAGAGCAGACAGGGATAAAGGAATCAAGGAGGGATTGATTGGAAAGGCCTTCAGAGGTACACTCTGGGCTCCAGAGGCTCCTGCCTCAGTGCATCCCAACATGGACAAGGACAGCTCCCGAGTTCTTCCCACTTGGATCGCAGCATCAATTCCCCAAGCAGAAGCCAGGCAAGGATGGAATTTGCCCAAGCTTGCCCCCCTCTTGCCAAGATTGTGGTTTGCAGTTGTTGGGCCTAGGAGGGTCTGGGTGTCCTTGGAGAGCTGGAGAGGCTTTGTTGTGTGTGTGTGAGCATGAGAGAACAGCACTGAACGAGCTCCAGGGAACTGCAGAGTGACACTGGGCAGGGCAGGGCTGGGAACATAGAGAAGTTAAAACCTAAGGCATCACCCCAGTCTGACACCTCAGAGCAGCACTGATGTCCCAGGGGCTCACCAGGGGAATGCTCAGCCTCTGTGAGGAGCATCTCTGCCCATCCCCTGCACACCCTGCCATGGTTGGCATCCAGCTGCTTGTCCGTGGGGCTTTTCTATCCCAAAATCCCTCTTCCCTTAGAGCTGACAAAGTCCTGCACAGCCCTTAGCACATCAGCCTTGGAAGTGCAGTCAGTAACACAGGGTAGCCACAGGGGCTGGGATTTCAGCCTTAATAGTAAGCATTCCTGAATTTTGAGTGTGGGAATGTGGAGCCCCAGTGCCTCATTTCCTGTGTAATCCCAAGATGTTGTCTTGGGCACTGCACTGCAAGTGTGGGGTGGAGGTGGTGGTGGTAGAAGTGTACCAGAGAAACTTCAGTAATTGTGGGGTTTGGCAGAGCCAGGTGACACTGCAGCAGTCCCTGAAATTGGGAATAGAGGCTGGGCTCTCCAGAGGGCAGGGAGAGGTGCTCGGCAGTGGGTTAGAAATGAGAACTCCTCTAAAGATTGAAGGTGGGTGGAACTAAACCTGAATTTGTGGCTGCAGTGAGCTTGGTTGGGAGGCAGAGCTGGCACAGGGATGGTCCTGGCTGGTTTGGAGCAAGGGACAGAAGGTGGAAGACATCTGTAAAAAACTGAAAGCTTTTGCTTCACCTTGAGCTCTAAAGACTCTGAGGGTTTGGGGCTTTAAAGCTGAGTATTTTTCCAGCTCTCCCCTCCAGCTCTCCTGGAGCCCCTTTAGGCCCTGGAAGGGGCTCGGAGGTTTCCCCAAAGCTTTTTCACCCCAAACTGCCTTGATTTTCATTAAACCCAGCTTTCATGTTGGTGCTATTTTAGACCTGAGAACTCATTACTGGAACTGTCAGGTTAGTGATTGCTTTCAGTGGCTGCTTTTGCCTTGGTAGCTGAAACGCTAAATTGTTTAATTTATTAATTTCTAAAGAAACAGAAGTAGTTTTTGAAGGACAGGATCTCAGGTAGGCTCACTCAGGCTAAAGCTCCCCTGGGTTTCCCAAGTGGGCTTTAAGTGCCCTAATTTAAGCAGAGAGAAGTTCAATCTGTGTCTGATTGTGCTCAGTTCTGTTTCTAGTAGGACAAGAATGGACACCCAAGAGTGCAGTTCATCTTTTCTAAATATAAACAAATGAAATTCCTCTGAATTCCGAGGTGTTCCTGTCCTCCTCTGTGATTCCAGGAAAGAATCTTTTCCTGGCAGGTAGAGTGCAGCTTTGAAAATTCATATTATTTACCTGAACAAGGCAAACCTCTGCCAGCTGCTTTGCTCTGTCAAAATCTGTCATTCTGCACTAATAAAATAAGAGTCATAGAAAGAGGGAGTGCATTTGGTTTGGTATAAAAATGTCTTGTTGTGTGTGTTTCTCCACAATATTTTGCCCCAGGGTCTCAGATACAAAGCTTAAGATTATTAAACTCACAGACTGAGCCAAGGAGGAAAGAATGGAATTGAAAATTTCTGCAGAAGCTGTGCAGATTTGAATTTTGAAGGGTTTTTATTTTACTTTATTACCTTCATGTTCCTTTTGTCCTTCTTGCTGGCAAAATCTCCAGCTTAAGGTTGTGCTGCTGCTCATGGTGGTGCTTGAGAGAGAGAAACAAAGGTCTTGTCTCCAGTGAGGGTTTGCATTTCTTAAATATTTGTAGCAGAGCATAACCAACCCCCCAGACTCCTTGGTGTGGCTGCCCTGGTGTTGTTCCATCCCCTGTGTGAGTGTTGCAGGACAGTGATCATCTCCTCCATCCCAACCACCTCACAGTGCCCCAGGCTGGTGAGAAAGGGACTCGGTGCTGGGGTTCATTGGGAAAGCAGTGCCCAAATAATGTAATTTTCCTGCTGCCCCAGGGCTGTCTGTCATCCTGGCACCAATTAGTCCTTTGCTAAACACAGGCTGCAGTGTTTTGCACATGCCAGTAACCTCTGTTCTAAAATGAATTTGGGCAGTTTCTATGAAACTTTCTGTGAAGTGAGTGTGTAGCTGAGCGTGCTGACAGTGCTAATTTGGGATGGGACATGCAGCTGCAATGCTAACTGCTAACTTATCATTTGTTTGTTTGCAATGAACAGCCCGAATCACCCAAACCCGTGAAACACCAGGCAAGTGGTTTTTTTTAATGCTTTTAAAATCAACTAGGTGAACTGATGTGTATTCTTCTCTTTGTGCTGGTAATGTGGGAAACCTTGAAGAAATACTCAGCTAACAGGGAATTTTGGAAGTATTTAACTGGCTTTGAGAGAGGGAAGAGGGAGCAGCTCATGAGTTTCTCAGTATTGCAAAGAACTTAGAACCACTTTTAAGCCCTGAAGTTAGAGGTTTGCCCTCTCTCCAGCCACCCTCCTCCAAAATACTGTCTGTGCATTGGGTAGTGCTGCTGAGAGAGTGCAGAACACTTTTTAAATATTAAACAAAGCACTAAATAAAAGATTGGATTAATGGAAGCTACAAAATTCTTTTGATTAACAGTTTTGTCTGAATATTTTTATAGCTTTCCAAATCACCAATGAAGACTTTGATCTCAGGTGTAAAAGGCTGGGCATGACCAAAAGCCTTCTGAAATCAAGAGTTTCCCCTGACTTTCTAGGACAGGTGGTGTGAGCAGAGTGGGATCTGCTGCCTGAATTCATGTTTGCTCCTTTGAGCTCCAGCTGCTCTCACTGCTCAGGGTGGCTGGAGCTCAGAGGATCTCACTGCCCACCCCCTGTCCTGGGGACAGCAGCAGTGGCTCTGTTTGGTCCCACTTTTCTGGGTGAGAAGGAATCACAGTGCTCCAGTGCTGGGCAGTGCAGGGCACTGTGGAAAGGGATAAACAGTTGCTGCCATGAGATAAATGCTCCACTCTAACCTGAGCTGCTGAGTGATGCCCTCGGCCTGGGCACGAACTTTTAAATAAAGGAAAAGCTTTGCAACAGCTCCTCAGGGTGTGACCAAGCTTGGAAGGTGAAGCAGCTCCCCTGGTTAGTTTAGCTGGGTGAGCTCTCCCCCTTGCATTTCTCTGAAGCTGGTTAGTGCAGGGGAACTGTAGTGCAAAGGGCAATAGTAAAGGGAGCTTCAGGTGTGGTATATTGGATGCAAAAAGCAATCCCTGGACAGCTGAAATGCCCCCCTGGGTGTGTGTGGTACCCAACTGTGTGTCTGAGCCCACGGTCTCACTTTCAGAAGCTGCAGACATTCTCAGTATTTAACTTAATCCTCCCTCCCTCCTTGCACACATCAGTCAATTCTAAGGGTTTTTACTAAACTATTGGTCAAGTTCAAAAGTAGCTGGAGTGGTGTTTGCTTTAACCCTGCCTTTGCTCAGAGCTGGCCTGTCAGGGTTGACACAAAACGTTTGTTGGTGAACATTTTAACTGTGTCCGTGGAAAATGCTAATCCCGAGCTGTTGATGCTGCATAAGCCATGGAATCATTAACATCTCTGTTTCAATGTCATTTGGAACTCCAGAGTGGATCCCTGTTGTATGTGAGTAGCATGGAGCTTCCCCTGACTCCCCCAGGCCTCCCCCAAACCCAGTCAGTGGGCTGCTGGTTTTTCTGAAACTGAGACAATAACCTGGCCTTGACTTCGTGGTGCCCTGCATGAACTATTGCATGACCTCACTCTTCCCACAATTCCCATACTGCTTTTTCCAAGTTCTGGGGAGATGCCTACGCAGGAGCTGTGCCCAGAGGCCAAACTGACGCTACTGTGGAGTTCAGTGTCTTTGCAAAGCACTGAGCTCTTCAGAAAGAGAATTGGTTTTGGCTGAAAGCAGTCCATGGAGAGAGGAAAACTCCTCAATCAGGAGCCTTTTTCCCCAGTGAGGGGTTTGCTTCCCGGGGTGAGAGCCGTGACGAGTCTGTGTGTGCAGCGCCGAGCGCTGCTCGTTCCCATGGTGTTCACCCACAGCCCAGGATCCCACTGCTTCCTCCAGCTCCTCAGGGATGCTTGGAAAAACGAGCTGCTGAGCCCTTCCTGCCTCCAGCGAGAGGATTGGGGTAGATGTGTTTAGTGCTGCCCTGCACAGCCCCAGCCCAGGGCTGCCGGCAGCTCCCAGACTCAGCCCTGGACTCAGCCGTGCCCACGGAGCAGCCACCGAGCCATCGGTGGATTTCTTCTCCAAAATCCTTCAGGGTTGGGCATGTTGGCTGTGCCACACTCACTGCCTTTGCAGAGAGCATGTGGGGAGCTCCAGGGGAGGAGGAGAGCAGGGACAGGGAAGAGGTGAGCGTGGGGAGGAGGGGGATGTGTCCGCAGAGGGCTTTGGACAGGTTGAGCACAGGGAGAAGGGAGGAAAGGAGGCTTCTAAAGGGCTCTGGTTTTGTGGCTCATCACTCCCTGTGCAGCAGGAGAGGCAGGATGAGAGAAAAGAATGAAAGAGTTGATGTGAAAGAGTTAAATTGTTAATGCCACTTTAGTGTCACTTTATTGTGGCCACTCTTGTTCCAGCCCCAGGGACACCTCCCACTGTCCCAGGCTGCTCCCAGCCCCAGTGTCCAGCCTGGCCTTGGGCACTGCCAGGGATCCAGGGGCAGCCTGGGGTTTATCCCAAGCCCAGCAATGAAGGAATGCTCCCTTGGATGTTGGTGTGCCCACAGGAGACACTGGGAGAGGGGAGTGGGAGGGAAGGTGGGAGCATTCCCAGGGTCTGAGGCCTTTCCATGGGAAACTTGGAGAGTATCAATTGCAGGCAGCATAGGGTGGGTGTAACAGGCACTGAGATTTTCTCCACTTGCAGATTTTTTGTCAGTTTAAAAGTGCTTTTAAACCATCACTGTGGCAGCCCTGCCGTGGCACTGCTGATTGTGCTCTGGGCTAACACTCACATTTATTCCTTCCCCAGTTACTCCTTCTTTACTTCAGAATTCAGGGAATTCGTAGTCCCAAAGGGAATGCATCTGGAAGAAAGCAACTTCTGAGCAGATAACTTGAGGTCACATGAAAGAAGGAGCAGCTGTTTATTTCCAGGAGAGCTTGAAATATATTTCAATATACAAATAAAACTCTTTTAGGTGTTAAGTAGTGAATTTTTAAAGTTCCTGTCTAAGAATTGACCTCATGTGGAAGCCTTAGGAGAATTAATGTTTCCTGTTCTTTGATGCTCGGTCTGGGGCCTTTATTCATCAAGACTATAAATAATTGGAAAAAGCAGGTTCATGAGCACAAACGTCAGATTTGGAAACTGCATTCCTGACAGCTTCACTTTCTTATTTTTTTCCCCAAACCATCCTTCAGAGCAGGAAGACAATATATTTTCCTGTGTACATTTGTGCCTCCTGGGCTCTTGGAAGCAGCACAGACTTTTTTTGTTACCAGACTCCTCATGGACAGCACTTGTAAAAGCTGTTGTGCAATTTCCTCGAGATAAGTGCTTCAAATTCTAAACTCATTGGCCAGAACTTACAGAAACGTTTAACAAATGCATTAAACATCCTGAACAATGCTGGCTGGATTGAGCAACTTGGAAGTGATGTTTGTGACTGGTGTTGCTGAGCTCTGCTCTGCTGCTCTGGCCCTCTCAGGTGGGGGCAGCTCAGAGGTGTTGCAATGAGAGGAGTTTCAGTCTGAAGGGGAGTTTCTTATCTGAAAGCAAGTTTGCAAATAGGTATTTGTAAGTTTGAAAATAGGTGTTCCAAGGTAGCTGTATGGTCAACATGAAGTTTAAGAATAACCCTGCACTAAAATCCTAAAGCAGTTCAATTATTTCTCCCCTTAAGCACTCAAGGTCTGTGCCTGTTTTCATTAGCCCTAAATGTGAATTTTCTTTTCCATCCTCAGTGACTTTCAACATCCATCAAGCCCTAATCTGGTCCCTGCTCTGTTTGTGTGTGTCTGTGTGTGTGTGTTTTAATAAACAAACCAAAACACCACCAAAAATCCAGCCACGTTCATCCCTGGATGGAGGAGACCCAGCAGATGTGGGAGTGAGGGGAATGCCCTTCAGGAGGTGGTGGCACTGCCACAGCCAGGGGAGGTGGCTGTCAGGAGAGGCAGAACACTTGACCCCTGCAGCCCAGGGGTGATAAATGTGTGATAAATCTGTGCTAAATCTGTTTGTTTTTCTGTCTGTGTGGTTTTCAGGGGGAGCTGGAGCGGCAGCTGCTTCAGGCCAATCCCATCCTGGAATCCTTTGGGAATGCAAAGACAGTGAAAAATGACAACTCCTCTCGCTTTGTGAGTACCTCCTCGTCTCCAGAGTCTGTACATTTATGGAGAAATTACCTTTTTTTAGGTATTCCTTTAGTTAGTGTCAGAAGCTTTCTCTGTTCTCTCCCTCCATGAACCCAGGTTCTTTTACAGTGCCTTCTGCATTTTTTGGGGTCACTGGGCACCTCCTCACTGGCTCTTGGCAAAACTTTATTTTATCCTAACTCCAGCCACCCTGAGCTGACAGCAGTGCTCATAATCTAACAAATACAACTGTGCTGGGGAGCTGAGCTGGGGCTTGTGTGCTCAAATCCTGCTGTAAAGTGGGAAGGATTTTGGCATCCCCATGGAACTGGGGAAGCCTGCAGCCTTCTTGTCCATAGCTGGGACTTTTATCAGCTGGTTGGGTTGGAGAGAACATCCTGAATTCCTACAAAAATGCAGAACTTGGTATCAAACCCCATCTGAATGTAGTAATTTACTGCAGGAAAGCCAAAAAGCCACTGTGTGACTTACCCCAGGTGTCAGACACTGCGCATGTTTTTGTTGGGTCCCTGCCTCCTGTTCACAGAGTGTTTTGGTGACTGATAACCACTTCTGATGGCTTCCATTGTTTTAAAAACTGTGCTGGAACTCGGGGTGAATAAATAGCTTTTTACCACTTCTTAGGAACTTCCTTTCCTTTGAAGAAAAAAAAAAAAGCCATCTCTTATTTCAGGGGGAAGATGTTTTTAGTACAACTTCAAACATGTACTGGAGGTATTAAATCTTTTTTCTTGCAAGAACAGCACTAAAATTTACAGAACAAATGAAAGATTTCTTGTCTGCCTTTGACATTTCAACAGTTGCTTGGATTTATAATGCATGAACTCAACTCCAGTGATAAGAACTCTGGAAAAGTGGATGACTAAATCCATCAGCCCATTCAGCTGAGAAGGGAGAGCAGAGTTTTGTGGAAATTCAACTTTTTAAATTTCGTAGCCCTGTTATTTATAATGTTGCCTGGTGCTTATAGAAGCTGGGTACAGGATTTGTGCTATCAACAGGTTTCACTGCACAATGATTCTCCGTTGTTACCTGTCTTGAATCCATCAGAGGCTGCACTAATTTAATGAGAATACTTTTTCCCCTAAAAGATGTTAGCATCTGGTTCGTGTTACTTTGAGCTCTGCATTGCCATCATGAACATAATCACTGCCATGGCTCCAGCTCTGTTTTCATAAAGGAGCAAGGGTAATTCATTCCAGATGGTCTCATCTCATGCAGAAAAAAATCATCTTTAACAGCCATTTTAAAACCTGACTTAAAAAAATCTCTCTCCTCCCACTGAGTGAGAGGTGTTGTTGTTGAGCCATGCAGGCCTGACAGCCCTCCCTGCTCCTGATAACACCAGGGAGGGCTCAAGTAAGGCCAGTGGTCAATAGATTTTATTTTTTCCACTTTTTTCTTCTACCAAGGGCAGTTCTCTTGTGTTTCAGGGAATAAATCTCTGGTTTGCATTGGAGGGGAGAGTGAGCTTGCTGGATTTATGTGGCAGCACTAAATGCTTCCCTCTGATGTGGTTTTTCCAAAGCCCTGGACGCAGTGCTGCGATGGTGTCCACAGAATTCAGCCCTTAGAGGAGCATCACTGCAGCCTCTGAGTGATAAATTAAAGACTCCACATTTCCACATTGCAGATTTGCCAGTGCCAGCTGTAAGGCTGTATTAAAATTGTGCTTTTAAGAAGATGCACTGGATGAGTGACCTCTCCAGTGATGCCTGAACGTGGAAGCAGGGAGTATGGGTCCCTCTTCTGATGTGTCACCTTGTTCATGGCTGCATTTCCTCTCAGTTGTTTCTGCTGGTGGAACTGCCAACCTGGCAGCAGGAAATGAGTTAGCTTCTGAGGGTGAAACAGAGCAAAATGCTTCCAAATTCTGTCAGAAAAAGCCACTCTAGAGCTCGTGTAGTGCTTCATGTTTGCTTTCACCTGTAACCTGGCAAGCCCAGGCTCTGTGGTGCCTGCTCTGGGTGAGGTGTCTGTTGCCCATTGTTGCCCTGCTGGGGCTGACATGTGCCTCAGATACTTGGGTTTCTGCCTGAGTTCCATTTCAGTTCATTCTTTGTAAATAAAACTTTCTGGGATAGTTAGTGAGCAGGAGGGAGAAATGCTGTAGGTACAGGCTGAGCTGAGCTGAGGGTGTTGTGTGTTTTCACACCCAGAAATCTGAGTTGAGGAGCTGCTCCCTGACAGGCCAAGCCCTGTTGTGGTCCCCCAAAATAATTCTGCTTATCTTGGGCCATTCCTGTCAGACAGGAATAGAATATTTCAGAAGAAAATCAGTAGTGCAGTCCCTTAGCTGAATGGATCTGCCAGACAGGAATGGACTTTACCAAACTGATAACACCAGTCAGACTGGAGATAAGGGAGGCTCTGGATCCAGACTGTAGGAGCAATTTCCAAAGGGCTCTGTAAAAGGCTGTAGTAGGTGGCTTTGAGCAGATTCCATCGGGAGAAGTGCTCAGACAGGTGATAGCAAACTTTGTCTGCTCCCTGATCCCCAGCCTATCTCAGAATGATGTGTGTGGCTGGAGGAGTGTGGGAGGTGGGTGCAGTGAGGATGGAGAGCCCAGGACTGGCTGTTCCCTCTGCTTGTTCACATTTTTGCAGCCAGGGCAATACCAAACAATTTCACGAGCACAAACTGGAAATACAGGGATGATGTAGTTAAAAGTGGTTCAGCTCCAAACCAGAGCCTCTTGTCCTGTTGGGAATGTTTGTAGGCAAGTGACAAATCAGATGGGGGAGCTGAGGTGACATAAAACTGGAATAAAAATCCACTGGCAACCCCTTTATTTGCAAGAGCTGCCCTTCATGGGAGAGCACGTGTGGGAAATGTGCTGTGTGTTTGAGATGTGTGAGAAATTGTTTAATTTGGTCCTTTCTTTACCAACTGCTGGAGAAGAGAGGCCCTGGAGGCCTTTGGGAAAAGGAAGGAGAAGTCTTTTGGACCAGGCAGCACCTGAGATTTGGAAGTTGAAGCACTTTCAGGGACCAAAAATAAATGGACACACTTGGGATCTCAGCATTGCTTCCCACCTCAGCCAGAGTGTTTGCTCAGGGAAAATCAAGCCTCTTGTTCCAAGGAGTTTTTCCCAAATCTGGATTCCAAATATATCTGGACTAGGACTTCCTTCATCTTTGGAGTGTGTTGGTGTGCAACGTCCTCCATTGGAATGATGGCTGAGCCCATGGAAGAGGAAAGTTTTCCTTTGAACTTGGGAAATCTTTGATCCATGAATGCATTTGGGCTATGTTTGATATAGACAGCATCAT
Source organism: Erpornis zantholeuca (assembly GCA_013400515.1). Classification (NCBI taxonomy): domain Eukaryota; kingdom Metazoa; phylum Chordata; class Aves; order Passeriformes; family Timaliidae; genus Erpornis; species Erpornis zantholeuca. The sequence goes on along the minus strand of VZTN01030242.1, from coordinate 593,616 downwards.
CTTAATTTAAAAAATCTCCAAGTAATTATGAAAAAATCTTCTTTTCTTTGCAGGGCAAATTCATCAGGATTAACTTCGATGTCACTGGGTACATTGTTGGGGCCAACATTGAGACCTGTATCCTTTTTCCTGCCACATCCTTGCAAAATCCTGTTTTGTTTAGCTTTTAACCCTAGAATTGATTGGAATGCAGAGAAAGGTTGCCACACTTGGACATTCCTTTGGCAGCAGCCAGCCCTTCCCTTGTTTCAAAACAGCAGATTGAATATCTCAGATTCAGCACTCGGAAATCCTAAACTCCCAAATTCCACTCTCTCAAACCTGCTGGATTTTCAGCCTGGCCTTAAACCCAGGGTGTGTAAAATGTGCTTGTTCTGGGAATGTTTCTGAGAATCCCCTGGTGCCTTCCTCAGGAGAAGCTGAGCCTCGAGTGGTGCCAGGAGCTTGGCTAGGAGCAGCTCCTGCCTGGAGAAGGATGCTCCCCATCCAGTGACAGAGCTGGGCCACATCCTGATTGCTCAGCTCTTCCAGATACCCACAAAGGATCAATAACACAACATCTTCTATTGTAATTAATTAATTATAATTAATACCAAAGCTAATTCACTTTTAGCTCTAAGGTTCATTTTTATTTATGAGTGTAAAACCGAGTGAAAATACTGGCACTGAAAGCCCTTCCCTAAAGTTGTTTTCTCTGTGCTAAAAATGTATTGTGTAATTTTGAGTTCAGTCTGTTTTCTGGGAGAATAACAGTGCAGTGGTCATAAAATGATGAAATTGGAAGTCTTGGTAAGCAACATGAAGTGAATATTGATCATAAACCATGCTGTAGTTAAGTTTCCATTTGGTTGCTGTGTTTTGAAACTGCTTGATCCCAAAGTGCATTAAGTGTTTGGAATTGTCAGAAAATGTGATTTCCCAATAAGGCTGGGAAAAGATCTATAGTTATTCAAAATATGCTGCAATGGTAAGTGGTGTTTTTTCATTCACCACAGCACAGGAATGAAGGCAGCTTTTAGGAAAGTCCAGATGAATTGTTTTGCTCAGAGCTTTGTGAAAACAGGAAGATTTAACTCTTGGGGAATTTTTTCTTCATCCCAGGAACTCATCCTTACCAGTGTCATTTCAAATCCCTGTCCCACATTTGCTTTACAATATGAAATATCAAGAAATAAAAAAGTTAAATAAGATTACAACTCATGGCAGCTAATCAGGCACAACCTGCTGCAGAAATTGAATTTGGGAGCTATTTAAAGGCAGTGTGGATTGTTATGGAAAAATGCAATGCTTGGAAGAAATGACAAAGGCACTTTGGACTTCTGAGTTCAGCTGCTGCTGCATTTTTGGGATTAAGAGTTCAGCTATGACCTCGATAGAAGTGATGGAAAAGGATGGGAGCTCCCCCTCACCAAAACTGCAGCTGGTCCAGGGCAGACAGCAGTGGCTGCACTGAGCAAGGAATGCAGGGGAATCAGGGAAATGCAGGGGAATGCAGGGAAAACCAGGCAAGGGATGGGAGTGTGAAATGTCAGGAGTTTGCTGTGATGAAAAGTGGGTTTCTACCAATCTCAGCTGGAAATCTCTTACTTACTAGAAGTTCATATTGGACCTTGTCCAGTTACAGAATCCCAGACTGGTTTGGGTTGGAAGGGACCTTAAAGGTCACCCAGTGCCATGGCAGGGACACCTTCCACTGTCCCAGGCTGCTCCAAGCCCTGTCCAACCTGGCCTTGGGCACTGCCAGGGATCCAGGGGCAGCCACAGCTGCTCTGGGCATTACTCCTAAAATTCTCCTGGTCTCAGACCAATTCCATAGAGCTCTGGAGCTCTTGTTTGCTCTGTATGTTTTGAAGCCAGGCCTGCAGATGACCTTGACTCCAGGTGTTGCCAGACTTGCTGGAGAAGTCTCGCGCTGTCCGTCAGGCCAAGGACGAGCGCACCTTCCACATCTTCTACCAGCTCCTGGCTGGGGCAGGAGAGCACCTCAAGTGTAAGCTGGGAATTTCAGACCTCTTGGGTTATTTCAGTGGGACAGGGCAGGTTTGAGTTATTCTTTGGTCATGAGTGGTGAGTTTTGAAAGGAGGAGAGGCCAGGTAGCTTTGCTCTGGAATAATTCCTGTGTTTTATCAGATGTGCTGGGGAGCCACTCTGGCATTTCAAGCAAATGTCTCCTCCATGCCAAAGTCCAGTTTGGGCAGGCTCTGGCTAGGAATCCCTGGGTTGAATCTGCAAAGTTCCCAGCTGAGAACAACCAGCCCTGATCAGCAGAGGCAGCTCTATCTCCTCCAGCCTACAGAGAAATTTAACCCAAACTTGATGGAGCCCTGGGGCTAACCCATGCCATTGCAGTGCTGGGGTGCTTATCTCAGCTCTGTTTGGGTTGTTTTTCACCTCCTTGGGAATTTCTGGTAGGTTGTGATAAGTGAAACTAATAAAGATACAGACTTCAGAGAACTGACCTACTCCTACTTTGTGAGATAAGCTGGTGTTGAGCATCCTTCATGTGGTGGTCATCAATCCCTAACTCCATTTCTGCCTGGGTCTGTTACCTTTCAGTAGAGATCCTCCTTTTAGCATGTTCCAGATGGGGATTTGAGAGCTGGGTAATGTTCTATGGGCAGGCTTAATGCATTAAAGAGCTCATGGAGGTTCCTGCAGAGAGAGAGTCTGAATCTGGCCTCAGCTTGGGAGGGGCACTTGTATTTTTAGGGTTTCAGAAGCTGCTGTCCTGGCTTGTAGCCACATCTGAGGAACTGATTTCCTGAGGCAGAGCTGGGGAATTGAGTGAGAACAGAGCACGGGTGGGTGTGAAGAGCATTTCTGAGCTTATTTTTCTGTCTCTTGCCCTTCCCCCATCCAGCTGACCTGCTGCTCGAAGGGTTTAACAACTACAGATTTCTGTCTAATGGCTACATCCCCATCCCTGGGCAGCAAGACAAGGATAACTTTCAGGAGACAATGGAAGCCATGCACATCATGGGCTTTTCACACGATGAGATCTTGTGTAAGTTGTGGAGCCTCTGGGGTTCTCAGAGTGTCCTTTTCTCTCTTACACACACACACACTCTGCTCATTTAATGTCACCAAATTTCATGTTGCTTTAGTGTCTTTGACAGCCTGAAGAGAATGTTTGCTTAACTCCAACTGGAGTTGAATTCAAGCCATTTGTCCAAAAAGCACAGTACAAACTGTATTTCCTCCCTGAACTTCTACTTGGAATTTGGAGGGAAAGTGCCACAAGAAAAATGAGTTAAGCTGAGCCTCCTGCCATGAAACTGATGCAAGTGTCTTTTGTTATCACAGCCATGCTGAAAGTGGTGTCCTCAGTGCTGCAGTTTGGAAACATTTCCTTTAAGAAGGAGAGGAACACAGACCAGGCCTCCATGCCAGAGAACACAGGTGAGGGTGTCCTTTGCCTTGTGCTGGAGTTCTCTCCCTGCCATTTGTCCAGTGCATATCTTGTTAGGCACAGAGCAGTGCTGAGCATCCTTGGCAGTGCTCTGGGCCAAAATGAGGCCCTGCCTGGGCTGCTGGTACCAACAGGCAATTACTAAACCTCTCCCCTTCCATCTCCTCCTGCAGAAGTGTCCATCAGGGGAATTGATGCTGTTTGCATTGCTGTTAAGCTTTGAACAAGTATTTTGGTTGTAATCTTGTTTATTGCTCTCTCCAAAGACTTAAGCCCTAGGAAGAAGTTCATGCTTAAATCAGTTTGTTTTCTTTGGTTGCTGGGAGCAGTTTTGTTGCCAATGATAAGAGCCCTGGAGCCAAGCACAACTTCCATGGTGCAATGGCTGAAGGCAGGAATGCTGGATTTAGCACAGGCTCATTTCTGGAGTGTCCTGGCAGTGTGGCCCAGACTGAATTTATCAGTGCCTGCAACGCAATCAGCATTTTGAAGGATTTATTTCTTCCCCCACCCAAAAAGAAAAAGCTGCTGAGGCACATTTGAGGTTTTTATTTAGTACTTTCCAGTGCTTTCATGGAAAGACATTTTGGAGAGCTGACATGAGTGGGAAGAGCAGTGAATGGAACCACCATTCCCAGGGCCTGCTGCCCATGGCCAGCTCAGATGCTTGTCTGGGTCTCATTCTGTAACTGTCCCAAACTGCTGAGCACAGGGGTCACTTGCAGTGCCCAAAATTGCCATTTCTGAGGGCAGTGGCTGCTGCCCAGGTAGGGCTTAAAGGTCAGGAGTTACTGACTTGGGATTTGGCACTTTTTGTGTTGCAGTGAGGAGAAAAGATGGGTGAGGGATTAATTTTTTGGGCTTTTACTGCTGGTTTAGAGAAGCCACCTGAGCCCTTGTCCATGTGGAAGGTGTAATGTGGAAAGATACAGATGCTTCTTGACTATATTGATTTCAGTTGCATTGCCATTGGTTTTTAGACATAAATTCTGAATTACAACACTGGCTATAAATATATTGATTCTCTTGGGTATTTACAGTACTGGATACAAAATCCTGACTTATAAAGCCAAAAGGATGGAAAGCTCAGATCTCAGTTAAAGCATATTTCTGTCCTCTTGTATTTAAAAATTTGGTTATGTGGTCTGTTATTGAAGAGGTTGAGTGAACTGACCTCTCTTTCATTGTCACATCTCATTGTGAGGGGTTCCCTGTGTTTCTCCCTGGAGAAATCAGTGTGTCCTGCTGGTGACTCCTACTGTTTGGAGGCTGGGTATGATACAGGTATTGTCTCCAGGATGGGAAGGAGTTTGTGTGGGCAGTGGAGATGGGAACCAATTCAAAGAACATGGGGAAGGGAATTCTCCCCCATTGATGGTAAATGGAGATAAACAAATCCTGGCTTCAAGTACAGGTGCCAGAGATGCAGGGAAGCCACAGGGCCTTTGTGGGTTAGGAGGATGGAGAAGCTGCACTTGGAGAATCATTTCATGCTCACCAGACTGGGGAGGAACCTTTCTGCTGAGAGGGCAGAAGTTCAAAGCAATCTCATAAAGTTCATGTTCACCTCTGATAGGAGCTCTTCAGTATCTTGGCTTTGTAATTAATTCAGAATTTTCTATCCAAACCTCAGCAGTAATAAAACATGAGTCAGGATAGTTGGGGTTTCTCCAGTCACACCTTTTAAATGGCCCTTTCTCACTGTAAACAAACAAGGAGGTGTCCCTGCCCGTGGCAGGGCTTGGACCTGGGTGATATTTAAGGTCCCTTCCAACACAAACCATCCTGAGATCCTCAGATGAATTATGCTTATTTTAAAGTGCAAGATGAAGCAGGCTGAGATAGTGTGACCCAGTCCTGCCCTCAGCTGTGTCAGAGTTGGGCCTTGGCAGTGGCAACATTTTCTTCAGAGGAAGCTCAGGAGTGCTGGCTGCAACCTCTCCAGGGGCTCAGCAGATGCCATGTTCAGGATCACACCTGCTGTGGTTTATTGGTGTTATCCTCACCTAAACTATAGTTTATTACTGACTGGAAAGGTTGGGACAATCAATTCCATGTCCCTGGTTTATGGAAGGAGCTGAGTGTGGTATTTGGAGTACTTTGGGAGAGGGGACCCTCCTTCCTCCCTCTGCAGTTTCCTTTACAGTGTCACTGCACCAAGCCCCTGGCTACTTCATGTTTTCAAATTCTTGTTTTGTTTGTTTGTTTTAAAGACCCTGACAGCACTTTCTGCCTGACCCCTGAAGTTGTGAGTTTTGTCTGATGTGCTGGTGCATATTTTTATCCTCCAAGCACAGAAATGCTCCTGTTTGTAGCTCAAGTGAAAGGAGTGCTCAGTTTGTCACACTCTCCTCACTTCACTGGTTGTGTGTCAGGTCATGAACCCTTCTAGCAAATATATGGCCAGACAGAGAATGTCAACATTAAAGGGCAATAATAGTGTTTTTAATACTAAAGAAAAACATAATGCAGCAGAAACTCTCATATATTGGTATGAAAAATCTTCATATGTTTTCCAACGTTGATTTGGAAGCTTTGGAAAAGCTTTTTATTTTCATTTTGACAGTAAAAGAAGCTGTCAGATGACAAAGATAAGGGCCCAAGTGCTTACTGGGTGTTGTGGAGAGCTTCCTGCTAAAGGGCAACACTTCCCTGCACCTAAAAATACCTCCGGCGTCACTCTCATTTTTAGAAGTGAGGAATCATAACCACCCAAGCTCCTGGGCCACGTGTTTAGGGAAAGGGATTGATGCAACAGGGCTGGCGTGGGTAATGCACTGCTGAAATGGTGACATCGGCAGGGTCCTGGCTCTTAAAGTGCCCTGGTGCCTGTGCTGTCGTTCTGTATAGAATAATTGGAATCCTGGAATGGTTTGGGTTGGGAGGGACCTTAAAGATATCCCAGTCCCACTCCCTCCCACTGTCCCAGGGTGCTCTAAGCCCCAGTGTCCAGCCCGGCCTGGGGAGTCCTCAGCTCCCTGGACAGTGGAACAGATCCCTGTTTTATGCTGGCCTGGATTGAAGCACTTTGTAAGCCACCTTTAGGATGATGGATTTGATGTGTGATGTCCCCATACTGTCCTTTATTCGTGGGCATGACAAGAGGGATGTGTTCCCTTTGAAAGTAAATAGAAGAGCACTTGTAGCTGAGCTGGGGGCTGTTAATGAGCTGCACTCCTGTGAGATGCAGTGCTGCCCAGGGACATCCAGATGTGTCCCTCTGGAGACAGCCTCGGGGACAGCCCCTGGGGGCTGGGGACTGTCTCACAGCCTGGTGCAGCTCCTGAGGTGCCCGGCAGGGTCTCAGTGCTCCTCGCTGCCTCTGTCCCTTGCAGTCGCACAGAAGCTCTGCCACCTGCTGGGAATGAACGTCATGGAATTCACCCGCGCCATCCTCACCCCCCGCATCAAAGTGGGCAGGGACTACGTCCAGAAAGCCCAGACCAAAGAACAGGTAAGGCTTAAAACAAAGCCCAGACCAAAGAACAGGTAAGGCTTAAAAGGTGCCTTAATGACCCAGTGAGGCTGGTCCTCCTTAGCTCCTAACAAAGGAAATCGGTGTTGAGTGTTTGCTGCTCTGCTTAGGCTTTACTGTCTTTGTGAAATGTTCTTATATGGTAAAAATCATTTGTAGAATAGAAAAAAACCTTTCCCTTTCCTTGACTTTCTCCTGGTTTCATCCTTTCATGTTGTGACATTATCAAATACTTGGAGACCTTTTGTTTTCATGGAACAGTTCAGAAAGAGATTCTTCTTAACATTGATCAAGCTCCAAGCTGTTCCTACTGCTTGTTTTCATTCCTCACTGGTATTAACTCCATCCAGCTTCTTCTTTTACTGAGTTATTTGTGATAACATCCATGTCTGTGTCCTTTTGATGGCTTTTCCAGGGTAAATAAATTTTCCTGTTTGGATTTTCAGGCGGACTTTGCAGTGGAAGCTTTGGCAAAGGCCACCTACGAGCGCCTCTTCCGCTGGCTCGTTCACCGCATCAACAAAGCCTTGGACAGGACCAAACGGCAGGGAGCATCCTTCATTGGAATCCTGGATATTGCTGGATTTGAAATCTTTGAGGTACTTGGAAACACTGCTGGTCAGGTTTTCCCTTTCCCTGTTGTCGTGGGATCAGGGCACTCTGCAGAGGCACTGCAAGCAGTGTGTTCTGAGCTTACACAAGGGGTTTGTTTGGGGCAGACAAAAGCTCTGACAGCCCAAAATTACAGTGCCAAAAAGTCATTTTTAAGTCTTTAATCCTTCTTTTATGTGTGATGGTTGTTCCTGCTATAATTTCTGTAACAGAGATTTGTACAGTTGTTTTCCACTTTTCTTTACTTTATATTTGAACTCTGCAGAGTTTTGGAGAATTTCCTTATAAAGTCAAATTTTTGACTCCCAGATCTGTGGTATCTTGTCACTGACTCATTCTTGAACACTGATGTTATTCTTGTAGCTGAACTCCTTTGAGCAGCTCTGCATTAACTACACCAACGAGAAGCTGCAGCAATTATTCAACCACACCATGTTTATCCTGGAGCAAGAGGAATACCAGCGAGAGGGGATCGAGTGGAACTTCATTGATTTTGGCCTGGATCTGCAGCCTTGCATTGACTTAATTGAAAGACCTGTAAGTTTGCACATGAATAATGCTCTGAGGAGGAGAGCTTGGACTGCTGAGTGTGTCTTTTGCTGCCTGCAAATGAGAGATTTCTTGTGGAGCTGTCATTAAAAGGGAATTAACTGGAATGCTGAAGTTGAAATCTAAAATACTGCGAATTGTTAATAAAAGCATTTATCCAGAGGGGATTTTGCCCTTATGTCAGTGTAAAACACTGAGCTCAAGATGTGAAGCTGCTATTTTTATACTTTTTTCCCTGGTACTAATGAAGTCATTAATCCTGTCACTGTCATTAAACTGTGCCACTGTGGTGGGGCTTTGGGACTCAGGTAGAAAGTTTTTCTAAGACTTGTGGTAAACTTTCATTTGAAATCAATAGCAAAATTCCTGGAACTTCCTGTAGAGTTTTCCCTCAGAAAACTGCCTTGCAAAAATAGGAAAGCAGGACCTTAAAAGTGGTTTTAGTCACTGTGGTTTTTAAGGTCCTCCTCTGGCTGCTCAGTTTATGGAAGCTGAAGAGGCTTTAAAGAGCAGGAGGAGCAGATGGGGAGAGCAGAGACTGCTGGAAATTTGTTCTTTCCATCTCAGAACCTTTAAAATGAAACCTGGGCCATTGCAGTTATTCCTCTCTGCCTTTCCCTGTGTGTATCCTTGGGTGCAGGTGAGCTCCCAGTGCTGCTCTGTATCCTGACTCTTGCAACGCTGGAGGCAGAGAAGTTTGAATTCTCTCTGCTGACATTCTCGTGTTCCACAAGAAAACTACATTTGATCTGAAGCCTTGAGATGGGCTTCCAAAATTGAGTGATGATTTTAAAATCACACATGTGTAGTTTGAATAGAAAGTGTAGTGTCACAAAGTAAAAAAATTTGAGATTGAAAGTTTTGAATGTAGTAATACACATTTGCAAAAATAAAAATTTTAAGACAGTAACTAGATACTTCTTTTTCACTTTCTTCTTCCTTCTTCTTCATGAGTTTAAATGATGTATTGTAATTAGATAAAAAAATCTGCACTGCTGAACTTAGAAGTTAGAATATTAAGTTAAAATCAAAATAATTTAGGTGGCAAATCATTATTGGACCAAAGGTCCTTGAAAAAGCTCTGCAAAGCCAGTGAACCACCATTGCCAGCCTTGTTTTACCTTATTAACAAAACTCACAGCTTCTAAAAATGTAACTGCTTTTAACTGAAATTAGGTTTGAATCACTTTGGGCTACTGTTGTTGTGATGTTCAGTGGTGTGCTGCAAATATGAAACTTTTAAATCTCTGTCTATATAAAAACCATGAACACATTATCAAACTGCATTTCAGGCAAATCCTCCTGGTGTGTTGGCACTGCTGGATGAAGAATGCTGGTTCCCTAAAGCTACTGACAAGACATTCGTGGAAAAATTGGTCCAAGAGCAAGGAACTCATTCCAAGTTCCAAAAGCCAAGGCAACTAAAGGACAAAGCAGACTTCTGCATTATTCACTATGCAGGGAAGGTAAGGGTTAAACATGGAATTCTTGTTTGGAAAGATCCTTTGGGGAAAGGACTTGGCTTTCCTTCCAAAGCCTGGGTGTAAAAATACACAACTTCTGCCTTGGTTGAAGCAGAACTGTGCAAATCCACACAGGGATTTTGTTGGACTTTGGGAATTTTAGGGCTCTCTGGGTTTGGATGAAACCCAGGTTGGTATCAATGAGTTTTTAGCTGCTGAGCTGGGGTTTATTTGGAAACCACAGGTTTGGCTCTTTAAAGATAAGAGCTTTGTTTTCTTTATAGAACCAAGTGTTTAAATGTAAATACTGTAGAGAAATTAAAAAAAAATAAAAAAAATCATGCTACAGCACATCCTTAATTTACTCTCCAGCAATTAAGATCAAGTAATTGGTATCTATCCTAGAGCTGGTTTTACATCTTCCCAGTGAAGCCTTATTTTGGCAATAAGCTGGGCAGCAAGTGAACACCCAGCTGTCAGTAAGCAAGGAGTCAGATTGCTGCATTTTAAAGAAGACTCCCATTTACTCTTTCAAAAGCATAACCAACTTCTGTGGCACTTTGAGCTGCTCTGAGCAAGCAAATATGCACACCTGGGGTTGGTATGGACAGGCAGGGTTGGACTCTGAGCTTGGAGGCCTTTTCCAACCTTGGTGATTCTGTGATTCTGAGCATTGGCAGTCAGAGGAAAACACCACTGTGGTTTGATGCTGATAAATAAAGGCCTAAAGCTGCTTTTCCTCTGAGCCTGTGGCCCTTGGCTGCCCTGCAGGTGGACTACAAGGCAGATGAGTGGCTGATGAAGAACATGGACCCCCTGAACGACAACGTGGCCACACTCCTGCACCAGTCCTCGGATAAATTCGTGGCTGAGCTTTGGAAGGATGGTAAGAGATCTCTGAGCACAGATTGTTGGTGATTTCACCTTGCTGGATGAGTTGTTTGGGGTGGTTTTTTTTATGCCTGTTCCTTCCTCACCCTCCACTTCTCCATTGTCAATATCTCCAGCATTTTCTCTCTTACCCAGTGCCCAAAGCACACCAAGGAAGCTGAGTTGCACCTCTGGTCCCTTGCACATGTACCATTTCTGAGTAGCTGCTTCTCATGTTCATTATTGGAACTGATATTCACTTATTACCTGTTACTCTGTGTCCAATTTAATTTAGAATCTTGTCCAAAACTCTTGGTTGGGGCTCTCTGCAGGGGAGTCCTGAGGGAGAGCAGCTGTAGGGGTTCTTGCTGTTGGTAAAACATTGGCTCGTGTGAGCAGCAGCACAGTTATTTCCTGTGCACTGGTGGGTGGTACCCTGGAAATCCACATCTCCTAAAATTCATTTCATTAATAGCAGTGCTGGGATATTGCATATTAAAATCAAATCCTGTTTTAACTGTACACTGCTGCTCAGCCAGCTTACCTGCACATCAAATATTTATCAGTACTTTTACCAGTTGACTCCAAGAAGCAGAAATGGCCACACAAATACTTAGCAGGGACTTTTCTATCCTGGTTTTTAACATCACAGTGTATTGATTAGAGAATGTTTACATGTAAACCCTTGTAATATTTACAAACCACCCCAAACAAGTGGTTTGTTACTTGAGGAGGAAATTAAGCTTGTGATGTAGTTGGTGCTGGAGGTTAATGCTGAGTTTGCCTCTTGGGGCAGCCACAGAGAGCAGCTTTAATGCATCTGTAAAGCACTTTTTGGTTGGGGATCTGCTCCTTTCCCTTGGAGGACACACAGAGCAATAGCATTTTGGTCCAAACACTCAAACCCTGTTCCCACAGACATTTGAAAATGTGCATGGGATGTGTTGTGGCCTGAGTGCTTCTGTAGCACAGTAAAGTGTGTTTGCAATTGATGAACCTGTTGTTTTTACTAACTCAAGTGTCTTGTGTATCTGCTCTTCTGTCTTTCTGTTTCTGCTGTTTCTCTGCCTTAGAGATTCAGAATATTCAGAGAGCCTGTTTCTATGACAATATTTCTGGTCTTCATGAGCCACCAGGTGAATGGATATAAAACACTAGGCCTACTAAAGGCAGGGCTGTTGTACCTCCAGGAGAACCATTTTTGCTCGTAGGCTTGCATGAACTTCTCATTTCATGCTGAATTTAGGTAAAACCCCCCAGCCCTGTGGGGCCCCCAGTGCATTCCTGTCCAGCTGCTGCTGCACACACACAAAGCATCTCCAGTTATGCATTGCAGACAAAAAGGTTTGTTGCTTCCTAGTTCCATGAGGAGATGTAGAATTGCCTCTAAGTGACAATTCTGGTAGCTCCAAGCATTTGAGAGAATGCAAAAGCTTTGTAACACTATCAAGCTTCTTTCTGCAGTCCAACATTGACAAAACTCTGGGATGTTTTAGGACGTGGCTGTGTCCTTTAGGGAGGAGAGCTCGAGAATGTTTTGAAGTATCAGGATGAGTGCTGCAGTTTTAGTGGGGTTAGAAAGTGAAATAAACTTCTTCCAGCCTTGTTGGAATTGTTCTTTTATTTAAAAACCTCTTAATTTTAATATTCCCCTTTGTATATAAGCTGCAGATGTTTTTTGGGGTATTGAGAAATCAAGAAATGCACTTGGAATGTCTTTGAAGCCACTTTAGATATTTAACTCAACCTCCTCAGCCTTTTTGGATTCCTCTTCCCAAGTGTAGAAACACTTGGATGTGAAGGTTGTGCCTTCAGATTTTGGGTTTATCTGTCACTGCTCCTGATGCATCCCATGCCTGAGGAAACCAGTGGTGTTCCTAAAGGAATTCTGGAGAGCTTTGCTCCAGGGCCTTCAGCAGGGGGTGGTGGCCCAGTCATGCACGTTTGCTTTAAACCTTATAGGCAGAGCTTACATTTATCTCCAATGATCCTGTTTGAAATATAAATCACTCTTCTAGAGCTGGAGCACAGAGGGGAGCAAAACAAAAGTGTGCAAGGTCAGATCTGTTTGCCAAATTGTAGAAAGGACACTGTGAGAAAAAGCTGAGTGGTCACAGCCCTTGGTGGGTGCAGGTTTCTGATGCTGACAATAATTTCATCCTCTGTGAATCTGAGTCACTGCAATCTCTGTCCCACATCTGATCTGGGACAGAATTCTGCTTTGAAACAAATATTTGGGATGTGATCTCATAAACACCTTGCCACCTACTTATTTCTCTAACTTTAATAAGTTTAATTCTTGTGTTTAAAACCCTGTGGAGGATCTGGGCTCTGCTTTACACAGATTATTTAAACTTGCTGCCCTTGTGTTTCTCTGCTTTTAATTTTCCTTTTCTTTTTTTTTTAATACACCTTTGACCAGTTGAGTATTAGGAAGAGGTTAAATAGTGTCACTCATTTGTCAGATAATTCTGGTAGCAAAGCATAATTCCCTCTGCTTTGGTTTAAAAGAATTTGAAGATAAGATGATAGTTGAAGCTCTAGCCTACAAATAGTTGCTTGTTTCTGGCTGCTCAGCTTGGGTTTCCCAGCACAAATGCTGGGATTTGCTCAGTCCTAAGAAGCACCAGCTGTAATTTTTGAGGTGTTAAGCCACCTGTGTATTTTTTAGTGAACTGTTCACATAATTCTTGACACTCACATGGAATCACCTTCAAGGTTTTAGTGATGGCAGTCACATTTCTAATTGTGCTTCTGTAAAGCAAACCCTTGAGATCCTTACCCAAAATGTGCTGAAAAATCAAAGAAAAATCTCTATTGTGATGCTTTACAGCAGCTTTGAAGTGCTTTGGTGTGGTTTGAAATTTGTCTTTTAGTTAGGGAGCTCTTTGCAGGTGTATTTAAAAATGGAAAGAACTCTTCCAAATAGCAGCTGAGCAGAAGTCTGGCAGATGCTTTTTCTTCCCCTCTTGTCACTGAAATAACACTATTTCCAACTCTTCTGTAAATTTCGATTAAAGCATGAATTAAACTCAGGTTTAATCCATCTCATTGTCGTAAGTGACTCTTCATATTAAGCACACAGTGTAATTCCAAATGTTCACCCCAGAAATATTTTGCACTGTAAGAACTCAGACAGAAAAGCTGCCCTGGAAGCTGAGATTTACACTTGTATAAAGTTACCTTAAATACAGAAAACAGCTTTCCTGGTCATGTAGAACTGCAAGCAAAGAGCTGGATATTTCAGCCTGTACCTCCTGAAGCTCCTTACTCTCGTGCTGGATAAGTTTGTGGCTTTTGGTCCCCAAGCTTGTGCGCAGTGTCCCCAGTGCCCTGCGGCTGCCTTGTCCTGCCAAGCTTCCGCTGCCCTCGCGCTCCTCCCGCAGCCCCAACCCCGCCCGGCCCAGGGGCACTCAGCCCTTCCCTCTTGTCCTTGCCAGTGGATCGCATCGTGGGGCTGGACCAGGTCACAGGCATCACCGAGACAGCCTTTGGCTCTGCCTACAAGACCAAGAAGGGCATGTTCCGCACTGTGGGCCAGCTCTACAAGGAGTCCCTCACCAAGCTGATGGCCACGCTCCGCAACACCAACCCCAACTTCGTGCGCTGCATCATCCCCAACCACGAGAAGAGGGTATGGGCTGCAGGCCACTCCTCGTTCTTGCTTCTCATTGCTTTTCACCTGCTCTTGATGCCTTGGGTTTGAACTTTTATGTTTTCCCACTCCTGCCCTGCCCAGTGTCACTCTGCAGTTCCCTGGAGCTCGTTCAGTGCTGTTCTCTCATGCTCACACACACACAACAAAGCCTCTCCAGCTCTCCAAGGACACCCACACCCTCCTAGGCCCAACAACTGCAAACCACAATCTTGGGACAGGGGGGCAAGCTTGGGCAAATTCCATCCTTGCCTGGCTTCTGCTTGGGGAATTGATGCTGAGATCCAAGTGGGAAGAACTCGGGAGCTGTCCTTGTCCATGTTGGGATGCACTGAGGCAGGAGCCTCTGGAGGCCAGAGTGGACCTCTGAAGGCCTTTCCAACCAATCCCTCCTTGATTCCTTTATTCCTGCCTGCTCTCTGTTTCTAGGGACCCATTTAAGGCATCACACTAAGTCCTGCATCCTGCCTGGGTTTTCCCTCTGCAGTCACAGTTCCATTGTCACTGAGCAGTGTCCCCTCAGAATTCCCTGCACACCCCTGCTTCACACAGCTGCCTTAGGAGAGTGACCTGAAAAGCTGAAAGCTCAGTTTTCCACGAATACAAATTAAAATCATCCTTGTTTTGTTTTGTCCAGGCTGGAAAACTGGACCCACATCTGGTTCTAGATCAGCTCCGGTGCAATGGGGTTTTGGAAGGAATCAGGATCTGTCGGCAAGGATTCCCAAACAGGATAGTGTTCCAGGAATTCAGGCAGAGGTAACAGCAGGAACAGCCTTTTGGGTTCTGAGGAGCTAAAGTTCCTTGTTAAGTAATTGAAGACTCCACACTCCTCCCTCCTCCCCCAACCCAGCTCAAAGGAAATCAAAACCTGTTTGTGAGGCCTTGAGCTTCAAGTGTTTAACTCCTGCAGTTTATTCTGAAGACAGTAGGGAAGGGGAAACAATCCCAAACTGGCTGCTGGAAAAACTTCCTGGGGAAATTCCCCAACTGCACACTTGGTCACTATAGTTAATGCTATAAATTTATGCTGTAAATCACACTTCTTATTGTTGAGTGTAATGTTTTGGTTTTTTCATTTGCCTTAAAGGTATGAGATCCTCACTCCCAATGCAATTCCCAAAGGTTTCATGGATGGTAAGCAGGCCTGTGAGCGTATGGTAAGTGTTGATAACGAAACATTGTCAAAACGTTGAAAAACTCCCCCAGAAATTGTGCTTTTCTTGGTGTAACAACAAGGCCCTTGCCTGTCTGTTTAGATCAGAGCCTTAGAGCTGGACCCCAACTTGTACAGAATTGGACAGAGCAAGATCTTCTTCCGAGCTGGAGTCCTGGCACACCTGGAGGAGGAGCGGGACCTGAAGATCACAGACATCATCATCTTCTTCCAGGCAGTGTGCAGGGGATACCTGGCCAGGAAGTGAGTGTGCTCCCAGGACTGGAGCTTCTTTTGGGTCTCTCAAGCCTTTCTGATAGGGAGTTATGCATTAAAACTTCCATTTCAGCAGAGATTTTCTGGGTGTGTTGCCTGAGGAGCTGTAATTATATCCTGGGTATTAAGTGGATTTTTGTCTGGGAAGGATTTGCACCTTCATTCCTTAATATCTGCTTTCCTTCCTCTTGCCTTTGTGGCACACACAGCTCTTTACAGTGAATGCAGATTCCTTTGTGTCCCACTGGAGGTTCCTGGAAGTACCCTGGAAAGCTGCTTTTGGAAAATCAAAGTAGCTAATCCACCCTGATTTTGTCTTTTTAAGAAAAAAGCCTGTTGAGAGTAAGAACAAACAGCATTTTTAATTACTGGAAATGGTGAATCCAGCTTTTGCTCTGACTATAGAAGCAAGAGCTCATAAATTCAGTGTGGTTACTGAAACTTATAAATAAGCCTGTTTATGGTCTGCAAGTGTTGTAGGGCTGGGTAACCTAAAAATTAAATGATGGTCAGCTTTATTTAACACAAATGTTTTTGCTCTGTCTACAGGGCCTTTGCAAAGAAGCAGCAGCAGCTGAGTGCACTGAAAATCCTGCAGAGGAATTGTGCTGCATATCTGAAGCTGAGGCACTGGCAGTGGTGGAGAGTCTTCACCAAGGTTCCTCCTATTCTATTCTGTTTCATTCACCTATAAATAGATGAGTGCAAGGTCTCACATTGTCATTTCAAACCTTTGCAGGTGAAGCCTCTTCTTCAGGTCACTCGTCAGGAAGAAGAACTTCAAGCCAAGGATGAGGAGCTGATGAAGGTGAAAGAAAAACAAACAAAAGTGGAGGCAGAACTTGAGGAAATGGAAAGGAAACACCAACAGGTTTGTGTGCAAGATCAGCTTTTGATGTGTAGAGCATGAATTGTGCTCTGTCTGTGTGAGGGAACCAAGCTGGGGAGCAAAAGAGAATCAGGTGATTCCCACTCTGCTGGAATATGGAATAGGAAGATACAGCACGAGCTGCTCCTCCAGGGATGCAGAAACATGTTAACAAAATGAAACCTTATCATGTGGCCTTTCTTGGTTTCCAGGAGAAATTCAGTGGCAGTGTCATTCTGTGCCTGGGCTGGGCAAGCTGTGGGCAAACACTTGGGACAACTCTACAAGTGTGGTGACTTTGTGTGATGGCAGAAATGTGGTGGATAAGGGAAGACCAATTTCGGTGTCATGTGCCTGGACTGGTGCACTGGGCACTGTCCCATGTGGCATCCTGGGCTCTGGACTGGGGAGACATGGAGTTCACAGAGGGACCCCTCTGTGGAGAAGGAGCTGGCTGGAGGGGGCACTCCCGGGGTGCCAGGCAGTGCCTCCATGCCCAGTGACAAGTGGCATCCTCAGGGGTGGGGACTGGGACTGGCCACAAGTTCCAGTGGCTTCAAGGGCCAGGAGCAGCCCATCAGGGAACACTGGAAGCAGTGCTGGAGCCAAAGCTGCTGCTAAAGCCTCTTCTGAAAGTCTTTGGTGTGGGATGTTGGCTGGGGAGTCAGGAATTGGAGCAGAACTTGGCCTTTAAGTACCTCTGTAGCTGTCACAGGGGGGATCCCTCACAAGAGACTCTGAAGTGTCATTTTTAAAGCTTTGATGCCTTTTGTATTTGCAGGTTCTGGAGGAGAAGAACATCCTTGCAGAGCAGCTCCAGGCTGAGACAGAGCTCTTTGCAGAGGCTGAGGAGATGAGAGCTCGCCTGGCTGCCAAAAAGCAAGAGTTGGAAGAAATTCTCCATGATTTGGAGTCCAGGGTTGAGGAGGAGGAGGAAAGAAACCAAATACTGCAAAATGAGAAGAAGAAAATGCAGGGCCACATCCAGGTATGGTTGTGAGTGATTGGAGGTGGAGAAATGGGATGGGGAAGCTCCCTCAGCATCTCTGCAGGACAGAGCAATTTGGCTCCTGAGTGGAATAAGATGAATTTTCTTCTCTCTCTGTGTTCAATGTGATGAGCTTTGTGAGGTCTCCAGGCAGGGGAGGGTGAGGACAGAAAGGAAAGTCAGGATGCCCTGTCAGTGTGTGCTCAGAGATAGTTAAAGGCAGCAAAGTGCTTCTGAGAGGGCAGGAACCAGGGATGACTGCATGAGGCTTACAGACTGATGGGATGGTGTCACTTGGGAGAGGAATGTTCCTTTCTGATGGAAATCCAGTGAACATCAGGAAGAAAATTCCTCCTTTGATTTTACTAAGACAATGGCATTTCCTCCAAGTTACTTGGTTGAGGGTTTTTTTTGGAAATGAAATTATTTAGATGCTTCAGTGTCCCTGAAAAAAGGAGTAGCTGAGAACTGACCTGTCTTTCAAAGTATTAGAAGTAGTTGAAGAGGAAATAAACTCCACTTCTCCCAGCTTTTGTTGCCTTTTCATAAATGCCCACTAACCATATTTAAATGAATGATATTTAAACCCACAGATGACCCTCAGAAGCACAGTGCATTGTTGCTTTTTAACTCCTTGTGCCAATAACTGAATTGTCTCAGCTGTGATACTCAAATAAGGAGAGCTTCTTGTGGAATCTCTTCCCAGACCCTGGCATTTCCCCACCACGTGCCCCATGCAGGTGCAGTGTGCTGTGAAGTCTCGGACATAGAAAGATTTGGTTGTCATTAATTACAGATTTTTTTATTCTATAGTTGGAATTAGGAAGGTGAAGGACTGTGGGAGTGAGTGTGGGTTTCCTAGACAGCACATTTCACCCAAAGCTGGAATTCAGAGCATCAGAAATCCCATGTGTCTCCCATGGCACTTAATTTCCTTACCAGATCACTGATCTGTGAATGGATCTAACAAGGACATGTGGGTTTAGGGTGTGTTGGGGCAAGAGGCTTCTCACAGTAACACATCTTTGTCTCCAAGTCAAAAAGGAGATGTTAGCACATGGATAACCTGGAAGATGCACAGATGCAGTTGTGTCTCTTCCCAGGACCTGGAGGAGCAGCTCGACGAGGAGGAGGGAGCTCGGCAGAAGCTGCAGCTTGAAAAAGTGACAGCTGAAGCAAAGATCAAGAAGATGGAGGAGGAGATCCTGCTGCTGGAGGACCAAAATTCCAAATTTCTCAAGGTGAGAGCAGCGGGCAGGGTGGAGATGCTGCACGTGAGGAGGAGTGGTGTGGAAATCATGAAAATTTTCTGCCTGCAAGAGTTTCTTACAGCATGAAAGTCAGTCAAAACTCTGGGATAAGATTCCCAGCAAGAAAAATGTAAATATTAAAAAATGTTTTGAAAAAAGTATTTTCCTTAGCCAATGAAAAAGCTTTATCTTAAATTTGTTTTCACTACACTGTTCTGTTCACTGAAAAGCACACAGACACTCTCTCATGAGATGGCTGGAGACAGAAAAAAGCTTTTTTGCTTTTTGCTTTTGCACCTTGCTTTTACTTGCTATGCATTACATGGAATGAAATAAAATAAAAATAATAAATCTAAAGCCTTCTGAACATTTATAAATATAAAGTATTTTTGTAGCTCAGGCCCTAGCATAGAGCCTCAACATTGTCACAGAGTGCTGCTGCCACAGGATTTGTGACATTTGCACTGAACACTGCTGGGGTGTGAGCAGGGCACAGCTGAGCCACTGGAGATGAGTTTGGAGTGACTTTCCAGAGGGATTTTGTTATGCACTCCTCCCAGTTTCATGACTCTCCCAAATTTTAGAGCTGGAAAAACTCTTTACAGCTGCCATTGTTCTTTGCAAACTGATTTCCAAGTGCTGCCTAAAGCCAGGCCTCCTGTGTGCTGAGTTCCAGGTCTCTCTTGGAAAATCAGTGTTCATGTCTCCACACAATTGCAGTTGATCCTTGATACTGACAGTCACTAGAAATGAAACCTGCATTAGATGTGCTCTGTGGGGCCTCTCTGTGGGTTTTGTACATTCCTTCATTTGCATTGCTTAGGGACTCTTCAAGTTGGGTTTTACAAATTGTTCTTGCTCCCCTTTCCCCTCCCCAGGAGAAGAAGCTGATGGAGGATCGGATTGCTGAGTGCTCTTCTCAGCTGGCTGAAGAAGAAGAAAAAGCCAAAAACTTGGCCAAACTGAAGAACAAGCAGGAAATGATGATCACTGATTTGGAAGGTTTGTTCTGCCTGGAATGGCCTGGGAACAGCCTGGACGTGGTGCCAGGAGGGAATGGATCACTTGGGCCAGGGAATGCAGTGTCTGCTCAGCCTGTGAAGCACAACCTGAGCTGCAGACACTCCATAGCTGCTCCTTCAGCCAATTCCTGAAGGGAATTTGTGTCTCTTGCAAGGCTTGTTGCCTCTGGCTGCTTGGACTCTCTCCTGTTGAACTTGTCAGGTTTTCATTTTTGAGAATCCATTTCCTTTATAGATTCAGAAATTCCTGCTGTTGCCTGTATCCATCAGCACCAAGGGAAAGCATCCTGGCTCCTCCTGGGAGTTTCTCCCCTTTTCTCTGACACCAGAGCAATGTATTCCTGCAGGAATGGCAGCAGGCACTCTTTAGGCTTCCAGGATTGGTTTTTATTCAGCAAATCTCAATGGTTTTGCTTTTCTTAATGTATCCTCTGTATTATATTCATAGATAGATTTTATTTTTACTGAGCAGCCTTTTCTGGTGGGAGAAGAAAGGCAAGGGGTTGGAATGAGACAACCCAGGCCATTCTATGATTCCACCTAAAATGGTTCCATTTATTTCTGATTGTTCTGCCAGTGTTGTCACAAGCTGAACTTGCCCCATATGCAACCTCTCTTGATTTTATGTTTTGTTTTTTTTTTTTTTTAATTACTGTAGGTACAACATTAATGAGCTGCCAAGTTGCAAAATAATAGACAAAGTTCCTTTCTGTGCCCTAATTTGGGAATAATTCCTGCACTTCGTGTGTTATGGCTTGTCTTGCTACATATTTTAAAGCTGATGTGCCTCTGGAAGAATATCAAAGTTTTACCTTATCTGTGTAGGAAGGTATTGAACCAATAGGGGTGGCAGTGATTGATGAATCTTGTCTTTAACAGTTGCATTCAGAGACCTTAAGGTGGGTCTAAGTAAGCTTAACTCACTGGAAAATAATGCTGGAGCAGCTCTGTGCTTAAATCAGGACTAGGAACTTGACAGATGTGTTTGGTTACAGAGCCATTCCCAGACTGATGACCTTAAAAGTGGAAATTAAAGCTTATATCTAAGGCATGCAATTTCTTGGCTAGGAAAGCAGAGTAAAATGATATTTACTCTTGGAGATGGTTCAAGAAGCCATTAAGGTCTCTCTGCTAGAGTCCTGGCACGGCTAGGCACCGATATTTGGGGAAAAAAATTAATTCAGTTTGCTGTGAACTTTCTCAATTACAAAATTGGGTCTTGTGACACTGCTCTAACTGTCACTCACCAGAAACTTAATGTAAAAACAGAGGGAAAAATCCAATTCTTTTGGAATGTGAAACTGTTCAGAGAAAAGCAGTGTTACTTTAGGTTGTCTGGAAAATCCCAAATAGCCCTGGGTGGCTCCGAGGTGATTCTTGACCATGACTCCCTTTCCCTGTAGAAGATCCTGGTCCAGAAGGAGGCTTAGGAAGGGCATGAGGGAATTCCCTGAGGACCCCACAAAGTACTGAACAAGGGTAATGACTCCTGTGATCACACAGAATCCTGAATATATGCCAGTGCCTTTAGAATTGTTCTGCTCAGCAGAACCTTCTGTGGCTGAGATCGCAGCCCTGCTCATGAGCTGCTGTGGGCAGCAGAGCCAGGGCAGTGTTTGATTGCTGTGGCACTGCCATGGGCTGGGTGTCCCAAAGGGTTCCTTTGATGCCTTAGGTTTTAGCTTTTCTATGTTCCCAGCCCTGCCCTGCCCAGTGTCACTCTGCAGTTCCCTGGAGCTCGTTCAGTGCTGTTCTCTCATGCTCACACACACACAACAAAGCCTCTCCAGCTCTCCAAGGACACCCAGACCCTCCTAGGCCCAACAACTGCAAACCACAATCTTGGCAAGAGGGGGGCAAGCTTGGGCAAATTCCATCCTTGCCTGGCTTCTGCTTGGGGAATTGATGCTGAGATCCAAGTGGGAAGAACACGGGAGCTGTCCTTGTCCATGTTGGGATGCACTGAGGCAGGAGCCTCTGGAGCCCAGAGTGTACCTCTGAAGGCCTTTCCAACCAATCCCTCCTTGATTCCTTTATTCCTGTCTGCTCTCTGTTTCCAGGTACCCATTTAAGGCATCACCTTAGGGCAGGAGTATCTCACCTATACAAGGAATCCCTGGGAGGGAGCTCTCAGGGTTGCAGAGTTTTGCTAAACATTGGTGGAATGTGATTAAACAGCACAGATACTTGCAAACATGGTTTATTCAGGTTTTCTTTAAGCTATGCTATTTTCCAGTAGACCTTTTGGAGTCTGGCCTAGCCCTTCCAAAGCCATGCAAGCCAGCATTTGTTCCAGTCCATAGTTTATCTTCTTTTTGAGTGTTGATGGCTGGGATTATCTGCCCTAACAGCTCGAGCTGCTCTGGTAGATCCCAGTCCTTATTTTCTACCAAGATGTTTCTGTTGCCTCATCTCAGACTATTCACAGTTGTCACAGACTTTCCTCTGACTTTCTAACTAAATCCTGCAGTTCTCCTGTGCTATTTCATTTTCCTGTAGACTGCAGAAAGAATTGAGGCAGCATAAATGAAACTCCCCACCCTTCCTACCACCCCAAACCCCCTGAGGGTGACAAGAGAAACAAATCCCCATGGATTTAATTCTTTTCTTCCTTTAGAACGCCTGAAAAAGGAGGAGAAGACCCGCCAAGAGCTAGAAAAAGCTAAAAGAAAACTGGATGGGGAGACAACAGACCTGCAGGACCAAATAGCTGAGCTGCAAGCCCAGATAGAGGAGCTGAAGATCCAACTGGCCAAGAAAGAGGAGGAGCTGCAGGCTGCCCTGGCCAGGTCAGTGTGGGACAAAGCTGCTCCCCCAGACTGAATTCCTGCAGTCAGAGCTGGGAATGCTGGAACTGCAGAGTTCTGGAATTGCAGAGTTCTGGAACAGCAGAGTTCTGGAGCAGCAGAGTTCTGGAATTGCAGAATTCTGGAACAGCAGAGTTCTGGAGCAGCAGAGTTCTGGAATTGCAGAGTTCTTGAGCAGCAGAGTTTTGGAATTGCAGAGTTTTGGAATTGCAGAGTTTTGGAATTGCAGAGTTCTGGAACAGCAGAGTTCTGGAGCAGCAGAGTTCTGGAACGGCAGAGTTCTGGAACTGCAGAGTTCTGGAGCAGCAGAGTTCTGGAATTGCAGAGTTCTGGAATTGCAGAGTTCTGGAGCAGCAGAGTTCTGGAATTGCAGAGTTTTGGAATTGCAGAGTTCTGGAGCAGCTCTGCCCCTGTGCCATGCACAGACATGGCAAATTTACAGGATTCCCTCAGCATCCTTGCTCTGAAAAGCTGCAAAAAGAAGAAGTTTCACGTGGTATAATAGTGTTTGGGCTCTGGGAGCTTTTTTAATGTCCCAAAATTCAGCCTCAGGAGGGAAAAATGTGTGTTTCTCAGTGGGTCTTAACAAAGTGCTGGGCAGGACAGACTTTACCTGGCTCTGTGTGATACTCTTGCAGCCCCATGTTATTTTTTATTTTTAAGTTAATTCATTTTTATTAAGTTAATAATATATTAAATTAATTTCTTTTTTATTTTTAGGTTAACTTTTAAGTTAAGTTATTTTTAAGTAAATGTAATTTTGCAGGAAGAGAAAATTCTGCAGATGGAACATTTCTGGGACAGTGTTGAGATCTACAAAATTGGAATGCTTGGCTGTAAACTAAAGTTTGATGATTGTGATGGTGCACCTTGGTGGGGTCTTGAGAATAACTGTGGGGGTTTTTATCTGTGGTATCTTTTATCCATCCCTGGCAGTGCCCAAGGCCAGGCTGGACAGGGCTTGGAGCAGCCTGGGGCAGTGGGAGGTGTCCTTGCCCATGGCAAGGGTGGGAATTTGATGGTGTTTAAGGTCTCTTCCAACCCAACCATTCTGTGATTTTCTACATTTATTTTATTCTAGTGGGAAAGTTGAGCTTTTTTTGTGGCTAATTGAAGTAGATGGTAATGAGGGGAGGTGACATCCCATTAACTGTGGTGCCTCTGTTGGGCAGAGGGGATGAAGAAGCAGTTCAGAAGAACAATGCACTGAAGGTGATCAGGGAGCTGCAGGCTCAGATTGCAGAGCTCCAGGAGGATCTGGAGTCCGAGAAGGCATCACGGAACAAGGCAGAGAAGCAGAAAAGGGATTTGAGTGAAGAGTTGGAGGCTTTAAAAACTGAACTGGAAGATACTTTGGATACCACTGCAGCACAGCAAGAGCTGAGGTAGGATCATGGGCTGTGTAAGAAAGCACCACTGGAATTATCTTTGGTTTACAGAAGGCTGAAATGTGGATTTTTTGAAATGTTGATTTTTTTATGGCCCTTCGTGCTTCCTCCAGGACAAAGCGAGAGCAGGAGGTGGCTGAACTGAAGAAAGCAATTGAAGAGGAAACCAAAAACCACGAAGCCCAGATCCAGGAGATCAGGCAGAGGCATGCCACTGCCCTGGAGGAGCTCTCTGAACAGCTTGAACAGGCCAAAAGGGTGAGAAGAAAATAAACTTTCTGCTTCAGGAGTTTTTCTAAGTACCTCAGGTGGTGTGGTTCCTTCCATGAGACCTGAGCTGAGGTTTTCCATGATCACAGAGCTGAGCTGTCCTCTAAAAGTGTCCTCACAACTGCAGCTGAGATTTATCCTGCTGCATTGATAATATTGCAGCTATTCAGCCACACATCTGTGCTGTGTCCTCTGGCCACCAGCACAGAGCAGGCAGCAGGAGGCACAGGTGGATCCCATGGCTCCTGTTCTTGTTCTGAAGGAGATTTATTCCAAAAAAAGAAGTCTCTAGTTCTTGAAATTACAGCTGGGGTCATGACAAACGTGTGTGTGGACAGCTCACATCCTGTAGGGATGTTTTTATGTAGGGAATACTTCACAATCTTTCTTAGTATTTTTAATTAAGTGAGAAACGTAGTTAGACAATGTTTTTTACTGGCTTTATTCACTTAAAAATCTTCTGCACGTCTTCTGCTCCTTGTTCAATAAATACTCTCAATAAGAGCATGAAAAGATGGAAGAATACCCTGCAATCTGAAACAAAGCTCCTGTGACAAGATGGTGTCAGCTCTGGCGATAGAGCAGGAGTGACACCTCAGCTTCCCTCATGCCAATTATTGCTTTTTACAAAGGCTTTTGACAAGTGTCAGTGCAGTGCTGAGAATTGCTTTGTTCTGCACTTCCAGGCTGCTCTGCCTCCTCAAATCAGGGCAGCTTTGGTTCATATCTTCCCTTTTATTTCTGTGAGATGAGCCATGCTGATCTGTTAATGGGCACATTCCTTCCTCCTTGCAGTGCTACCAAAACAGTCATTTCCAGTGCTGCCATCCCAGCTCCTGCCTCTCCTGGCCCTCCCTGGTACCTGTGGTGGCTGGGAGAGGAGGAGCACCCTGAATTCAGTCTTTACCTGACACACACACAGTGTCACACAGCAGCATTCCAAACACTCCCTGCTCACACCTTGCTTCACTTCCCTGAACATGGCAACCCCATCTGCAGAACCACTTTGAGCAGAAAATACTCACCTTTGAACAAAGCCTTGAATTTCTTCCCTTTTGTCTCTTCCTAGTTCAAAGCAAACCTCGAGAAGAACAAGCAAGGCTTGGAGTCTGACAACAAGGAGCTGGCGTGCGAGGTGAAGGTGCTGCAGCAGGTCAAGGCAGAGTCTGAGCACAAGAGGAAGAAACTCGATGCTCAGGTGCAGGAGCTGACTGCAAAGGTGGCAGAAGGGGAGAGGCTCAGGGTGGAGCTGGCAGAGAAGGCCAACAAGCTGCAGGTAAGGCTCTGCAAACCCTAAAATCCTGGAAAACAGACAAGGAACTCAAAGCTGGAGCCATGGCATGTGGATGGTGTGGGACCTCAGGCAAGGGCTCCCATGGATCTGGGAGGCCTCAAAGTGGTGCCTCAAAGGCCTCCTCCTTGAGATGGAGGCACTGGGCAGCTGTGGCATCAATCCTGAGTGTCCTGGGCTGTGTGAGAGCTGCAGTGGCTTTAAGGCTTCCATCCTGGAGAGCAAATCGTGCAGGGAGCTCTGCACAGCCCAGCTGGAACACAGGGTTTTGGCTTAGCTCTGGAATTGAGTAGATTGGGCTGAGCTTTTCCATAGATTGAGCAAAAATTGATGGTGGCCACAGGTTTGCTTTTGTGCTCCAAGCTGGGAGCTTGGCAGGGAGGGATTGCAAGGCCCATTTTTCTGGGAAATGGAGCAAACTGCAGCCATGGCTGACTCTGAACCACAGCCATGAGGACTTCAGGTAAATCCAGCTAAAGCACTTCACAAAGGAATGGCCCAGTTCTCTGTGGAGGGAGCTTTCAGGCTGTCTCTCACTGTATATAAAAGCAGTGTAGCCCAAAACAATAACCTGGCACCTGGCAGTAACCTTTTCTCTTGCAGTGGTGCTTTAAACCCAGCTGCTACCCTGATAATCCCTGAATTAATGCTTCCATGAGATAGAGGGTGCTAGAATTAAAAATAGCATTAAAGTGTGAATGCAGGATCAGGACAAACTGTGCTAAACATCAGAGTTTAACAGCACAACTCTTGTTTTGTTACTGATAATTCAGGACTGACATTCAGCTTCAATTTTGGAGCCACAAAAAGATTTTTTTGTATCTTTGTAAAAACACCTCAGTATTTTTAGCTTGTTGTCTCTCTGTTGGGATCTGTTGCTGTCTTGCCATACCTGGAATTAGTTGAGGTTTGTGATGTGCAGTTCCAGCTGCCAGTGGGGTTTGGGCTGTGCTGTTACCTCTGGGCTGCTTGCTTTGCAGAATGAGCTGGATAATGTCTCGAGTCTCCTGGAGGAGGCAGAGAAGAAAGGCATCAAGTTTGCCAAGGATGCAGCAAGTTTGGAATCTCAGCTTCAGGATACACAGGTGTGTGTGCAGCAAAGCTGGGCTTGGCACTGCAGCTGTGCTCCCCAGGGAAATGCTGACTGCTAACAGCAAATACATCTTCAGTCCTGCTTTGGAAAGTCCCCCTGGGTAGAAGCTGAATTTCCTGTTCAGTCCAGTTTGGAATGGGAGGGACTGGGATGGCTCAGCCACATGTGGAACCAAGTTTTCATTATCTGAGCTTTACTCCCTGATAGTTGGCAGTTCTCTTTTACATCTTTGTGGGAGATAAGAATTGAATAAAAAACCATTTCCAGGTAGAATTTAATGTCAATATCCTTGGGGTATATGAGGAACAATAGCTGTCTTCTACTGACAGCTTCAAATTCTTAAAGCTTAAGTTTAAACTGTCAGGGTTTGGTTCTTAATTAAGAAAATGCAGCTTTCTGCAGATATTCATGACTTCAATGTCTATTTTATCTTCTCTCTATAAAAGTTCTAATGGTGACCACTTAACTCCTTGAATAATGTTAATCACAACTGGAGGGGTTTTGTAGGGATGGGATGGGATGGGATGGG
>VZTN01030242.1:533071-566572 GCA_013400515.1 Erpornis zantholeuca | reverse complement strand
GGGATGGGATGGGATGGGATGGGGGTTACACCTTTCATTACTGTGTTATCACAGAAGTTTCCACCTTTGAGGTGACCTTTATATTTAAGCAATGCAGATGAACCTGGAAGCATTGTGCCATTGCAGGATTTGCTGCTCTGTGTTCTTCCCAGGTGGTTTAAAATAGGTGCTCTGTGATTGTCTGAAAAGAGAAAGATATTTTGAAGGTGACTTCTGTGCTAGTCCCTTGAAAGTATCATCCATTAACTTCTAGAACAGACTCTGGCCTGGGTTCCCTGATCACAAATAGGCTTTATGAAGGTCTAAATGTGTCCAAAATGAATGGTCGGTGGCTTTTTGAAAATCCAGATAACAGATGTCTTCATAAAGCATGTCTTTGTCCCAAAATCTGAGAGAAAAATAAACCTGGCACTCCACCTGTGGACTTGTGGGGGTTTCAGAGCACACTCAGCTCTGCCCATGCCTGTGTTCCAGGAGCTGCTCCAGGAGGAAACCCGCCAGAAGCTCAACCTCAGCAGCAGGATAAGGCAGCTAGAGGAGGAGAAGAACAACCTGCAAGAGCAGCAGGAGGAGGAAGAGGAGGCCAGGAAGAACCTGGAGAAGCAGATGCTGGCCTTACAGGCCCAGGTAAGGTGCTCTGAGTGGCAGGCTTGGGTAAGGAGTGTCCCAAACTGGTGTCCCAGAGTTTTGGGGAACACATCCCAGAACTTCCAAAGGTGCTGGAGCAGATGGAATGGAGGTTCCTGTGGCTGTCCCTGCTGCAGTGATGTGTGCAGTGATCTGTGATGGGTTTTGTCCTGCTCAGACCCCAGGAATTCCCAGTTTCTGTGTTCCCTCAGCTTGCAGAAACATCTCTTCTTCTTCAACATTGCTCCTGCACTTTGCCCTGGGTGCCTCTCCTCCCCCTCATGCTGCACTGAGGAACTTCACTTGCTTTTGTTGAATTTCAGTTGGCTGAGGCCAAGAAAAAGGTCGATGATGACTTGGGAACCATTGAAGGCCTGGAGGAGACTAAGAAGAAGCTGTTGAAGGACATGGAGTCCCTCAGCCAGCGCCTGGAGGAGAAGGCTCTGGCTTATGACAAACTGGAAAAGACCAAGAACCGCTTGCAGCAGGAGCTGGATGACCTGATGGTGGATCTGGATCACCAGCGCCAGATTGTCTCCAACCTGGAGAAAAAGCAGAAGAAGTTTGATCAGGTACTCCAGCCTCCTGTCATCTTCCTGGTTCTTTAGCATTTTTAAATGGCATCTTCTTATTGCTGCTAAGCCTTGTATAGAGAAGGGTCTGACTGGTGCTGTGGTCATTGATAATTCTGTGAGCTGCTGGCCTCTGTTAGGAGGAGCTTGGCACTGCCATTGTGAGCCAAATGCCATCTCTGAGGCTTGTCAGATGAACTGATCAGCTCTTCACTTACAAAAAGAGAATTATGCTGAAACAAAACCTTCAGAGTTTTGTTGTAATCCCTCAAGGTAGACTAAAAAAGGATCTGAAGAGTGAAAGATGGAAATCATACGAAACTTGAGTCTTGATGAGCAGTTTGCTCTCCTCCTCTCCTCTCAGAGGAGCTGTAGCTGTTCTCTTAGTGACCAGACAGCTCCTGAAGGCCAGTTAAACTCAGAGCATGAACCACTTCCTGAATAAAACACCTGAGGCAGGAAGGACCTGATTGTGCAGCTTGAGAGATGGATTAATTGTTTTCTTATGTTCAGATGCTGGCAGAAGAAAAGAACATTTCTGCCAGATATGCAGAGGAGCGAGATCGTGCTGAGGCAGAGGCGAGGGAGAAGGAAACCAAAGCCCTGTCCCTGGCTCGGGCCCTGGAGGAGGCCCTGGAAGCCAAGGAGGAATTTGAAAGGCAGAACAAGCAGCTGCGTGCAGACATGGAAGATCTGATGAGCTCCAAAGATGATGTGGGCAAAAATGTAAGTATGGCTCCACAGTGGGAATAACAGGGAAAGCTCCCTGGCTAGAGAAGGAAGGGCTGACACAAGAACAGAACTTTCTGAGGCTGACCCAAAATGCTGGAGGAATTAATGCCCAGGACAAGGGACTGGTCCTTGTTAACATCAGGCCTCTTGAAAAGCTGTGTTCTCACCCTTTGTGTGGAGGGTCCCAAATGTCAGTTTTACACTTTGGGATCAGTGGGGGTGGGACTGTGGTCAGACAGAACTCGTTGTGTGTTGCTGCTGTGATAGATGGGGCAGCCCCTTCCTCATTTCCGTGTTGCTGGGTGTATTTTTGTGTGTAAATGAGGGATAATGAGGATTTCTGTCACCTTTGGTCCAAGCTGAGTTGCAGGACGTGGTTGAATCTAAGGCAGAGCAGAGCTGTGACCCTCAGTGTCCTCCCTCCTGCACCCAGCTGAGGCAGCAGCAAAGGCTCCCTGCCCTTCCCTGCAGGCCTTTGCTCTGTCACTGTGTCACAGCCCCACATGGTGAAGCAGATCTGCCCTCCTGGCAGGCCTGGCTAAGGGCAGGGGGGCTGCACTGCACTGGGGGGCTCTGCTGGAGCCCACAGCTGCTGCTCTGCCTCTCCTGGTGCACTGTCAGCTCCAAAGGGCACCAGGGCAGTCACTGAGCTGTCCTGTGAGCTCCCTGAGGACAGGCTCTGACCTGCGTTTGTGCCTTAGGTCCACGAGCTGGAGAAGTCCAAGAGAACCCTGGAGCAACAGGTGGAGGAGATGAGGACTCAGCTGGAGGAGCTGGAAGATGAACTGCAGGCCACAGAAGATGCCAAACTCCGTCTGGAGGTGAACATGCAGGCTATGAAAGCCCAGTTTGACAGAGATCTGCAAGCCAGAGATGAACAGAACGAGGAGAAGAAGAGGATGCTGGTGAAACAAGTATGTCTGTGTTGTAGTCACTGGGGGGGAAGCTCTTTCGCCAAAATTCTGGGTCTTCTGTGCTACCAGAAAAATAAAACGTTTTGCTTAAAGATTGCATCCTGTGGAAACCCCAAAGCACAGAATTTTACCAACCATACAATAGTTGTGGCTGAGGATTGGCCACTGTCACCAGGCAGTGTCAGGCAGCTGCTCACGGCCTCCAGAACCACTCCACGAGCTTTGGGTGTATTCCCAGGACAGGGATAGCTCTGCTGCATTTTCAACCCCATCCTATTTGATGTCCAGGAGCAAATCCATGGATGCTGACATGGACTCAAAAACCAAGTGAACAGTTCTCTTAAATGAAAATCAGAGCTTCCAGGTTCACTGGACTTGAGAATTCTGGGAACACAGAGATCAGAAGAGACTCAAGAAATGCCTTTAGAGTTCCATCCTTGTTAGAGAAGATGGTTCTAAATTAACATGGGGCTGAGCCTGTCCCTTTGGGCTCTGGTGGGGCTGTGTGATCCTGAGGGGCTGACCCTGTCCCTGTGGGTCCTGCAGGGGCTGTGTGGCCCTGACCCTGTCCCTTTGGGCCCTGAGGGGCTGACCCTGACCCTGTCCCTGTGGGCCCTGAGGGGCTGTGTGGCCCTGACCCTGTCCCTGTGGGTCGTGCAGGGGCTGTGTGGCCCTGACCCTGTCCCTCACCCTAAGGCTGACCCTGTCCCTGCTCCCCAGGTGCGGGAGCTCGAGGCCGAGCTGGAGGACGAGCGCAAGCAGCGGGCGCTGGCCGTGGCAGCCAAGAAGAAACTGGAGATGGACCTGAAGGACCTGGAGGGGCAGATAGAGGCTGCAAACAAGGCTCGGGATGAGGCCATCAAACAGCTCAGGAAGCTGCAGGTAGGCACAGCTGCTCAGGTTCTGTCCTGGGAGGCTGCTTCCCTTCAGTGCAGCTGCAGCCAAAGGCAGGAGGAGAACTGGACTCCACTCATGGCTCTGGGAGTATCCGACCTCGATTTATGCTCAAAACTCATACTTTTGTAGAATCACAGAATGGTTTGGGTTGCAAAGAATCTTCAGGCTCATCTGTTTCCAAACTCCCCTGCCACAAAAGCACTTTCCACATCCCTGGAGGTGTCCAAGGCCAGGTCCGACAGGGCTTGGAGCAACCTGATGGAGTAGAAGGTGTCCCTGCCATGGCAGGGCTGTGACTGGATGATAATTAAGGTCCCTTCCAGCTCACGTCATTCTAAGACTCCACTCTATAATTCTGTGGAATGCTTGAAGTCTTGGAATGTGATATATCTGACCAGGCATTGAGGGCTGAAAAGATGAGAAAATGAAATTTTACAATACAGAAGAACTGGAAATGCCTTTGAGTGGAATGGAGCCCCTTTGGGAGAAAAGCCTTATCTCTTGAGGGCTGAAATGCTCCAGAGCTAGAGTGGATCTTGTGACTGTCCTGATGCAGCCTGGCTGCTCCTTACCCTGCTTTCCACCTGCAGGCTCAGATGAAGGACTATCAGCGGGAGCTGGAAGAGGCCCGAGCATCCAGGGATGAGATCTTTGCCCAGTCCAAAGAGAGTGAGAAGAAACTCAAAAGTCTTGAAGCAGAAATACTCCAGCTCCAAGAGGTGAGATGGAAATCCAAGAGATTTGTTTGTCTTCCCAGAATAAGGCAGAGATCAGAGAGTAAAAAAGGTAAAAAGCAATGCAGTGAGTTGAACAGAGAAATGGGAGCCAGGAGAACTCTGATTCCTTCTCCTCCAGGTCATCAGTGAGTCCTTGCAGCTTTGGAGGAGTCTGGGCTCCCTGGAGAGCAGGGAAGCTTTACTGCTTTAAACACACCTGAGGTTTCCCTGCAGTGTGCTGGGTGCTTCAGGAGTCTCTGAGGGGTGCAGTGCTCAGTGTCAGCACTGAAATGGCTTCTTGGGGTTTATATATTTACAATTCTGTTTCTGGTGCCCCAGTGAACCATTTAAGTGTGTGGAGCTTCATCCCTCTGCCCTTTCTCTTACAGGCATCAGTAAAGTTGTGCTAAAGCTTTTTAATTCTTATTCTCTTCTTGTCTTCATGCTGAGAACTCTGTGAGAACCTAAAACATTTGCTTAATTTAGCACCTACTTTACACTGACTGTGTCTGTCAGAGCATGTGGCACAGTGGCTTCTCCTGCTGCCGAGGGCTTGGGTTTTACTGATCTTCACAGATTTTTCTCCCTTTGCTTTGTGTGGGGAACATTTCAGGGACAGGGAGAAGTAGCTCCTGTCGCAGTTGAGTCTGAGAAACAGCAAAGAAACGTGGCATGGACTTTTTCAGAGAAAAGCCATTTATTGAGAGAAATCCTCTATTTCTATATCCCAGATCGCTTGAGGAAGGACACAGGTATTGGTCCTTGGTTGAACACCTCTCTCACACCATTGGTTAGTTACACGGAAACCTGTTAGGATAACAAAAGTAAAAAGACCTTCTGTAAGAGAGATGTTCCCAAAACATTTCAGATAGTTTTCAAAACTTTCTCAGGGTTTCTCACCCTGACCATGAGAAAGTTGCTGCTTCTCAGAGTCAGGCTGAGTGGTGACAAATTTCCCTCGGACCAAGCTGTCAGCATCCACAAGCTGCATGGCAGTCCCAGGGCCGTGAGGGAATATCCAGCTGGTGTGTCCATTAAAAGGGATATCCCAGTTAGCATCTCCTAGGAGCTGTTAGGAGGCTGAGCTGTGTGCAGGAGGTGCAGGGTTCCTGGGGCTGCACTGACTGTTGCCACCCTCGGCAGGAGTTCGCGGCGTCGGAGCGCGCCCGGCGGCACGCGGAGCAGGAGCGCGACGAGCTGGCAGATGAGATCTCCAACAGCGCCTCTGGGAAGTGAGTCTGGGCTGGGACAGGGACAGGGAACGCCTGGGGCTGGGAAATCAGGGATCAGTTCTTCCCCGGAGGGTGCTGGGCACTGCCCAGGCTCCCCAGGGAATGGGCACGGCCCCGAGGCTGCCAGAGCTCCAGGAGGGTTTGGGCAGCGCTGCCAGGGATGCCCAGGGGGGGATTTGGGGTGTCTGTGCAGGGCCTGGATCAATGATCCTGTGGGTCCCTTCCAGCTCAGGAGATTCCCTGATCCTAAGTGACCTCCCCAGGAGCTCTGTGGGCTCTGGACACGCCCTGACCCTTTGCCCTGTGCAGGTCAGCGCTGCTGGACGAGAAGCGCCGGCTGGAGGCTCGCATTGCCCAGCTGGAGGAGGAGCTGGAGGAGGAGCAGAGCAACATGGAGCTGCTCAACGAGCGCTTCCGAAAGACCACGCTGCAGGTGAGCCAGGGGTGGCTGCTGCTGGGGGTGGTGGCCTCCGTGGAGGCTCTGGTGGCACCGAGTGCCCGCTGTCCCCTCCCTGCCAGGTGGACACCCTCAACTCGGAGCTGGCCGGCGAGCGCAGCGCGGCCCAGAAGAGTGAGAACGCGCGGCAGCAGCTGGAGAGGCAGAACAAGGAGCTCAAGGCCAAGCTGCAGGAACTGGAAGGCTCTGTCAAGTCCAAATTCAAGGCGACAATTTCTACCCTAGAAGCCAAGATTGCACAGCTCGAAGAACAGCTCGAGCAGGAGGCCAAGTAAGGGAACAACCTGGTTGTCTGTATGGGCTGAACGGCTGAAAGTTCCATGCTCAAAGTTTCTGAAGGGCCTTGGGTTTATTGTCTGGAGACTCCTCCTGTTGAGGGGATAAACTTTCAGCTGTAGAGTAACTGGGGTTGGGAGTTTGAGAATTGATTGGCTTCCTACCAGCTGGATGAACTCTGCAAGGTATTGATGTCCCGGAGCCAGAAGGTGCTGCAGGAGTTTCCTGGGACAAGCTGAAATGTCCCCTTGAGATCCCAGTCTCTTGGTTAGAGGAACAGCTTAGGAGGGACAGTTTGAGATGAATCCTGTACTCTCCAGAAGTCTTTCTGCAGTGATTTATCCATCTGTCCTTGCAATCCTATTCTCAAAATTATTTTTTTTAGCTGGTTCCTCCCCACATGTGCAACTGGGGGTGTCCTACCACCACCTCTGTCCTTTCTGTGTCCTGGGCTCTGCAGCAGGACCACGTTACTGTAAAAGCTTTAAAGCTGCTGTGCCAATCTTCTTGTGAAGGCACCCTCTGAGCTCTCTTTCCATGCTCACATGGCCCCAGGGCTAAGGCTTTGTGTTCTGAGAGCTGCATCCCTGCATCCCTGCATCCCAGCCAGCCCCTGGCACATGAGTCAGTTCCATTGCTGGTGTCTGGCAGGCTCAGAGAGCTCAGTTACACCTTCAGGAGGAACAGATCTTGTGTTCCCAGCCCTCGAGTGCAGGGACAAATGGTGGCTTTGGATTGTTCCAGGGAGAGAGCAGCTGCCAACAAGCTGGTGCGGCGCACGGAGAAGAAGCTGAAGGAGGTTTTCATGCAGGTGGAGGACGAGCGGCGCCACGCGGACCAGTACAAGGAGCAGGTGGGTGGGGGCTCAGGAAAACCTCCCTGGGGTGGGAAGGACTTGTGAAGAGGAATTGGAGTGGAAATCCAAGGGAATCTACAGTGGTGATTAAACCAGCAGAGAAAGCCCCCGAGGGATTCTCCCTGGGTGTGTAAGCTGGGCTGGGCTGTTGCAGCCTCCTCTCCCAGAGCTGGGAGCTCCGCGCTGTTCCCAGGCTGGAGCCTGTGCCGAGGCTGTGCTGCATCCCCAGCCGGGGGCAGAGGGCGTGGGGTGCAGGGTTGGGGTGACCCCGAGCACTGCCCTTGGCTGCAGATGGAGAAGGCCAACGCCAGGATGAAGCAGCTGAAGCGGCAGCTGGAGGAGGCGGAGGAGGAGGCCACGCGCGCCAACGCCTCCCGGCGCAAGCTGCAGCGGGAGCTGGACGATGCCACCGAGGCCAACGAGGGCCTGAGTCGGGAGGTCAGCACCCTCAAAAACAGGCTAAGGTCAGTGCTGCTGGAACTCTGGGACTGGGATCTACCTGAGCCCTTCCGAGCCCACAGACCTCCCACGGGGCATCATCAGCTGAGATTAGGGAATGGAGCTGGAGCCTGGTGATGGTAACAAGGAAGCTGCCAGAGATTCCACAGGGATATTCCTGACAGCTCCTGAGCTCAAACTCCTCAGAGTTTATGTTGGCAGGTTCCCTGGGTAGCCAGTTCAAGTCAGCCACAGGTAAATGTGACAGAGGAGGTGGCTCAGTTGTGCCTTTCCAGTGGCTGGTGCTGACCCCATTTTTCCTGCCCCTCCCTTTAGGGGATGTTGCAGCAGTTTCCTTGAGAGCAGCTCTGTGGGATGCAGGTCTGTGCCAGGGAGAGGGGGGAGTCAGCAGGGGTGAGGCTCCTGCAGCCCAGCAGCCACATTGAGGGGCACAGAGGGGCTGGGCCTTCTGAGCTGAGCTGAGCTGAGCTGAGCTGCCTTGGAATTTTGTACAGAGTCTGCTCTTGTCCGTGCTGGGTGCTCCTGCAGAGACAGCATTTCAGGTTCCTTGAGGCTTGCACACCTACGGTGATGGTGTGAACTGAGCAGGAATTCCAGAGTGCCAGAGGTGTTGGAGCTCCTTGGGCAGGGAGGAGGATTTGAGACTCCCTGTGGGAAATATTCCCCCTGGCAGCCTGGGCTGAGCTGCCCCATTCCCACAGGGCTGGGCAGGGTGGGCTGCCAGGGTGATCCCACCGTGACCTTTCAGTTCCTGAAGGGACTTTGGACAAAGGGCCTGGAGTGCCAGGACACAGGGAATGGTTCCCAGTGCCAGAGGGCAGGGATGGATGGGATATTGGGAAGGAATTGTTCCCTGTGAGGGTGGGCAGGCCCTGGCACAGGGTGCCCAGAGCAGCTGTGGCTGCCCCTGGATCCCTGGCAGTGCCCAAGGCCAGGCTGGACACTGGGGCTGGGAGCAGCCTGGGACAGTGGGAGGTGTCCCTGCCAGGGCAGGGGTGGGATGAGCTGAGCTTTAAGATCCCCCCCAGCCCAGCCCCTCCGGTGCTCCCGGGCCGTGCAGGACGCTCACCCCGCTGTTCCCGGTTCGCAGGAGGGGAGGGCCCATCACCTTCTCCTCGAGCCGCTCGGGCCGGCGGCAGCTGCACATCGAGGGAGCCTCGCTGGAGCTCTCGGACGACGACGCCGAGAGCAAAGGCAGCGACGTGAACGAGGCCCCCCCCGCCCCCGCCGAGTAGCGCCGGCCCCGCCTGCATGCAGAGACCTTTCCAGCCCCGGCGGCAGCGCTCGGAGCGCCCTGCCCTGCCCTCGGAACTGCCTTGTGGCCGGAAAGCTGCCTTACGACCCTCGGCATGTGCTACAAGGTTCCTTATCATAGGTCAACCATGTCTTAAGGCTCTCCAGCCTCACCACACTGTACCCTGCTTCAGATATAGGTACAACTGCTTTTTTTATATATAGTAAACAACCGGGATCGTCTCTGTTCAGTGCATCTCTTTTCCAGATACTCATTGTAAAGCCATTTTATAAAGCATCATGTGAAGGATGAAACTTTTTTTTATCAATCCAGAAGCGTCATTCCCAGCGGGTGGGTGGCCGTGGCTGTGCATGCCTTGTGTCCAGCAGCATCCTTCAGGCTCGGGGCTCGCCGGCCCCGGGCTGGGCGCAGTCTCTCAGATCAGTGAAGACCAAACTGCACCTCTTTCTTTCTTTTCTCCCAACTGTTGTGATCCGCACACAACCCCCGAGTGAACTGTGAAAAACGGCCTTGGGAAGTGTTAGAGGGAAGTGTAGGGATGAGTGAGTAGTGTCCGTTTTTATCCTGCAATCCCATTTGAAGTGTTCTCAGCACCCGCTCCATCCGTTCGTGTCCATGCAGTCCAGGCACACCGAGGTGGGTCCCCGTCCCCTGCACAGCCCTGCGTGCTCGGAGCCCCCCGAGGGGGCCCTGCAGGCTGGGATCATGTGAACACCAGTGGGAAATAAACACACAGCACAGGCAAAACTAATTTATTAATGTGAGGCCGGGGGAGGCTCCGGGACCCCCGGGGTCCTGCGGGGCCGGGGCTCGGGGCTCCCGCCCTGGAGGGATGGATGTTGCCTGCCTACAGTTAACATGCCAGTGGATGTGAATCCTTTTTTTTTTTTTTTGTTGTTGTTGTTTTGTTGTTGTTTTTTTTTTTTATTTTGAGCAGTATTACAGTGAGTAGTTAGCGTTCTTTTTGTTTAAATAGCTGAAAACTGACATTACAGAAAGTGCCTTAGACACTACAGTACTAAGACAACGTTACATATATAATTTGCCTATATAACAATGATTTAATGTATTAATTTTGACTGTGCTTCATATCATGTACCTCTCTAGTCCAAGTGGTATTATTGATATTAGTGACAATGAATCAGTGTTAACTAGGAAACTTCCTCTGCCACATGCTCAAAACCCATGGATTTCCCTTTTTGGTTAAAAGCTTTAACATCTGTCGCAAAGGTTTTGTTGTGTGTGTTTGGATATTTTTAATCAAACTGGCTGTTGACCACCAGGCGTCTGACTGCAAATATCTTGTTTTCTTGTATACCCATATTTCTAGACAATGATTTTTGTAAGACAATAAATTTATTCATTATAGATGCGGCCGCCTGCTCTGTTTACTTACTGGAAGAGCTCTCCCGAGGCTGGCATAGACCTTAATAAACGAGATATGACTGGAAGCTGCCTTTTCCCTTCTTCCTCTTTTGTTTGCTTGCTTTTTTTTTTTTTTCCTTTTATTTTGACCTAAATACAGCATCAATGGCTTGGTCCGAGCTGGGCCTTTGCCTTTGAATGCCCCTGGCAGGGCTCAGCTGGAGCACAAAGGGAGCTCTGAGCTGTGCTGTTGCCCCCTCAGGGCTATGGCACAGGCAGAGCCCCACTTGTGCCTTCAGCAGGGTCTGGGCTCCTGCCTGAGCAGTCACATCCCATATTTTGGGGTCCTGGGGTGCAGGACCTGCCCTAGAGCTGGGGCAGGACCAGGAGCTGCAGGAGTCAGGGGTGAGAGCTTTTGGCTCCCCAGAGAGGTGGGAAAGGGAGAAGGGAGGGAGCGAGTGGTTAAAAACAGGAGGGAATGAGGACACAGAGCAGGTACTGGGGCCAGGGGGTGCTGCTCCCACCCCTCCCATGGCACCTGTGGCTGCAGGGGCCTGGCTTGGGGCTGCAGCCTCCAGGGGCTGCTGGAGCCCAGGGGTGAGCCCAGGCTCCTGCACTGAATCCTGGGCACCGTGTCCATCCTGGGCACCTTTTCCACCTTCAGTGCTGTGGAAAAGAAGGGATGAGGAAGGGCTTGTCCCTGCTCTGGCACGGCTGGAATCGGGGCGGGCCCTGCCCGGGGCTCGGTGCCAGACTGGGCCAGCACTGGAGCAGGGGAGGCCACAGGGAGGGTGACCCTGCCGGGCCGGGGGGAGGCTCCGGGAGGAGCTGGCACCGAGTGCGGCCCCAGAGGCAGGGGCTGTCTGTCTGTCTGTCCGGCTGTGCTGTCTGTCCGGCTGTGCTGTCTGTCTGTCCGGCTGTGCTGTCTGTCCGGCTGTGCTGTCTGTCCGGGCTGTGCCGGCAGGGGTGTCCTTGCGGGGCCGGACACGGGCACGGACACAGGGAGGGAAGGGAAGGGCCCAGCGCGGCTCTTGTGCTCAGGATCCTCCTTCCAGCTGCTCCGAGGAGGCAGAAACGCCCAGAAGCAGCTGGAGGCTCTCCAGCACTTCCCCGGCTGACATACCGTGTCCCCCCCGAGTGCTGGCAGCAGGGCCTGGGCCGGGGTTTGCCCACCCCGATCCCCGTGCCCAAACCCAGCCGCGTTCCCGAGGGAAGGAAGGGCCCTGGGATAACGTGGGAGTGCCTGAACATCGCCCCCTCCCCAGCGGAAAACCCCGCGGGACAAAGTAACAGCCACAGCCACTGGTTCTGCAAAATCCACTGATTCCACATTAAAAGAACTTTATTTTTGGAAGATGACTCTCATTTGTTTTCATTCTTTTGAAACCACATCATGTCAGTGGCACCAGGGTGGAACGGTACATCCTATGGAAACATGCCAGAGAGAGGCTGAATAAATAAAGCTACAAAGCCCAAGTTATGTACAAAGACCTCAGGCAAAGGTATTATGTTTACAAATCTATGTACAATAAAACAAATGTAAACAGTCAAATGCAGCAGAGGATGCACAGGAAGGACCATACAAACCCTAATGGCAAAGGGACAACCCCACCTCCACTGCTGGGCCAGTGGGGTTTTTTTTCTCAGCATTTGTAACTCAAACACCTGGGAGCTGCAGAGCCCCTGAACGACGATTGCTGAACCCTCAGCTCCAACCCTGGCTCCATTTGCTGGTTCAGTCTAAAAATCCACCGACTCTGAGGCACATGGACAGAGAAACCACACAAATGTGTTTGCCTGAAAGACCCACAAGGCTCAGTCGCCCCAAACTGTCACAGGTGACGCTGGACAATCCCTACAGCACGGGGGTGATGGGGGGGATCCTGGGGCCAGCTGGAGCAGCAGCTTCCTAAAGCTCCCTCGGGGTCGCTTGTAGAGGGGAGAGGGACGGAGGCCGAGTCCAGCAGGGCCAGGGAGCTGTGGGGCAGCCCTGGGGGCAGCTGAGGGCACAGCCCCGCACATGGCACTGCCCACCCTGCGCCAGGGCAGGAGCCCCAGAGGCCACGGCTCAGCCGCCCCCAGCCCTGCCAAGGCTTTTGGGGGGCTGGGATGGTCACCCCAGTGCGCTGTCACCCCCTCTCCCTGCCCCCGGCCTCTGTGTGTGTCCAGCTGTCCAGCAGGGATGGGTCTGTCCTGGCTGGGCTGGAGCTGCTCATCCAGCCCTGCTCCGATTGCCACAGCTCCAGCTGAGACAGGACCTGGGGCCAGGTCCAGGTGCAAACGGCCCCAGGGCCACTGCTGGCCCCCAGGCACTGCCACGAGCCCTGAGAGCAGCAGCTGCAGGGCCTGGGAGGGGACAGGGGAGCCTGGGAGAGCAGCGGCCAAGGCTCTGTTAGACCTCGGTGAGAAGAGAGGGGAAAGCCAAGGCGTGTCCCCAAGCAGAGCAGGATTTGGTGTCCCCAAGCACAGCAGGACTCCTGTGGCCCCTAGGCAGAGCAGGACTCGGTGTCCCCAAGCAGAGCAGAGGGTGGCAGCTCGTGGGGCCTGGGCAGAGAACGTCCACTAGAGCAACAGGAAAAAACAAACTGTATTGACAGGACATGGAGGGCTGTGGGCTCGGGGTCTCCTCTCAGGGTCATGTTCCGGGGGAGGAATGGGGAGGAATCGAGAGCAGTTCTTCTCGTAGTGGGCTGAGAAAAGCATCCAAGTCCAAACTCCTGCAGGCTCATACACTCAGGGGGAGCATTCCCGGCGCCGAGGATGGTCGGGAGCCCCCCAGGCCGGGGGGCCCTTGGTCAAAGCCGTTCACTGCCCTGGGGAGGAGAGAGAGCCTGCTGGGGGGAGAGCAGCCGGGGTCAGGGCACTGCTGCCCCCTCCCCAGCAGCCTGAGCGCTGTCCCCTCCTCACGGCGTCCCTGGGAGCAGGGCAGGACAGCCCCGGGACAGGGCCCAGCTCCGGCTGCCAGCTCAG
Organism: Erpornis zantholeuca; assembly: GCA_013400515.1. NCBI lineage: Eukaryota > Metazoa > Chordata > Aves > Passeriformes > Timaliidae > Erpornis > Erpornis zantholeuca. Next base: position 553,244 of record VZTN01030242.1, on the reverse strand, counting down.
TGCCCACCCCAGGGCCCATGCCAGGAGGAGGAGTGGCCCCAGGGTCACGATGGGTCTGTGCAGGGCTGGCCCCACCTGCCCCTTTCCTGGTGGAGCAGGGGCTGTGCCCAGGAGGGGACACTCACACAGACACAAACACACGCTGCGAGGGCGGGCAGAGCTCTCTCTGTGCCCCACTGATCCCCACGGGGATGCAGGGGAGGCTCCCAGTGCCTCCCCACCCCGGGATCCACAGGGATCCACATGTCCCTGCAATGCCATGGGCCTTGTGTCCATGTCCAACCACTCTCTCTGCCCTGATTGCTAATTTGGACTCATTAACCTGCATTTCGAGCTGTACTTTGTACTTGGCACCTCAAGACTCCTTCAGCTCTAAGTATCCAACAAACCCTCAGTGGAGGATTCTTCTGGAGCTGAACAGTCCAGCCTGAAGGGAGAATGGAGCTGGTAAAGCTCACTTGGAGCTGGAACTGCACAACCCTGGAATTGCCTCAGGTGCTCCCAGCTGCCAGGGCTGTGCTGAGAGTGGCACTGAGCAGGGACACCACTGTCCCAGCCCACACTGTCCCCTCTCTGCTCCAGCCCTGGCCACCTCCCAGCCACCTGTGCTCTTGTTTGCTTTCCTGTCAGCCACAACCACATCACTGCACATCAAGAGCCACAAAATGCTGAAGGAAAGTCACAACTGAAGGGCAAAACCTTCTGAATGAACTCAATCCATGAAGCCACACTGCCCCTGCATCCCTGCTGGGACCAGGTCAGTCAGGAACATGCACTTATCTGGAGTATTAAACAGATCAAGAAAGCAAGCAGCACTCAGGCTTATGTTTGCAACAGGTCACGGCACCAGAGAGGTTTATTTCAAGTAAGGAGGAAGAGCAGCTGCAGCCTGAGGCTCTGATCAGGACCCATTAGTGTGTGGCACTACCAACTACCTCGTGCAGTTACCCCCAGGCTGCCCCAAGCCCCAGGTTACACCACATGCAGCCAATCAGTGCAAATGAATTCATTTACCCATGACCAAGGTGGGGAAAATGACCTTCTCACGCCTAGTGGAGAGAAAGGGAAAGTTTATGCACACAAAAATGACATTCCTGAGCACAGCCCTTGAGGCAACAACTGGGGCCGAGCAAAGGTGTTAAACCTGACCTCAGCAAACTCTCCTCTCTGAGCTCTGCAGGGTGAGACTGCACAGGACAGGCACAGGGCCACTGCTCCTGAGCCACCCACAGCTCCCAAACTCCCAGGGAAACCTTTCAATCAGGTGGATCAGGGACTGAAAAAGGACCCAGATCTCACAGCTTGCTGTATTCTGGTCAGGGCTGTGGTGACAGTGCAGACACCTCTGGCTGCTGGGTGTGAGCACAGGCACTCCTCACATTCCAACCTCAGCTCTTCTCATTACAACAAAGCCCAAGAGATTCACGAAAATAACCAAGAATAAACACCAGCTATGAGGCCTTTGGCATTCAGGACTGCAGGAGGGGAACAGGAGGCACCTCAGGTTGGCTGTCCCAGTGCCAGGGCCCTGCAGAGCAGTTCTGTTCCCTGGACAACACTGGACTGACATTAACAACCAATTAACAATGATTACAAGAGCAAAAAGCAAGTATCCATCCTGAGGACCATCCTCAGGTGCTGTTCTGCCATTCCCTGGCATCTGGACAGAACCTGCACGTTCCTGAAAGGACAAATCTGCAGGGAACTGATCTTCCACCAGACCCTGCTGAGTTTTTAACAAGTAGGAAAGCTCTGAGTGCCCCAGTCCTGCAGCCAAGCTTTGGTGCAATCCCTGCTGTGCTCTGAGAGCAAAGAGCAGGGGTTTGGCAAGAACTAGTGAGGCCTCAAACCTTTTAGCAGCACACAGGGGTGCAGGGGACAAGGACAGGACAGTGGGGCCACGCAGCATCTCTGGCAACTCACAGATAATCACAGGAACCACTTCCAGCCCTCCTCCTGCCCACTAACACCCCCAGCTCTGCTGCAGCATTTCCTTCCACAGGCTTTCTAAGTCTTCCTCAGCCCCAGCCTGCTCCTCCCTCCAGGCAGCCAGCCCAGATAAGGAGTGTGATGACAATCTGCATAATTAAAAGTGACCCCCACCCCAGAGAGCAATCAGCTTATTTGTCACACCACACCTCAATATAGCCGTGCTGCTCCTAAGAGCTGCCATAATCCCTCCCCAGCACTTCCCTGCTCCCTGGGGGAAGCACAGCCCCCTCAGCCCTGCAGCACACACAGCCCAAAATGGGATTTGCACATGACTTTAAGGCTCTGAACTCTGCCTGTCCCAAAGCAGCAAACACCAGTGACTCGAGAAGCTCTGAGTGCCAGGTTTTAAGGTGCAGCTCACCCTGCTCCCCACACAGCTCTGCTGAGGATGAATGTGGGGAGCTCAGCTGGCTGCTCTGGTGATTTCAGGTTGGAAACAGCTCCTTTCAGTCTCTAAAATAAATGTAGCATTGAGGAAGTGCTGAATATCAGCATTAAATTGCACCGAGGTTTAACGTGAAGACACGCAGGGATCATGGAGGGTGTTCTGCCCTCAGTACCCTGGAGAACTCTGTGCTTTCCACCTTTGAGCACCTTTGTGGGGCCTTGTGCTGTGAGGCAATGGGGAAAAGCCTCCTGCAGAAGCATTTCCCAGTACCCCAGAGGGAGCTCTGAGCACACACGGGGTCCTTGTTCCCGGGAAAGCAACCCCTGGCTCCGAGGCTGACTCAGAGCAGGGAGGAGCCACCCCTCAGCAGCCACAACTCCACCATCAGCGCTTCATCCCTGCCCTCCCAGAGGGGCTGTGAGCACCTAGGATCCCTCCCAGGGCACATCCCCTCCTGCCCCCAGCTGCTCCAAGGGAATCTCCACTTGCCCAGAGCACACCTGCAGCTGTGGCAACCTCTCCTCTGCTCCTGAGATGCCCTCATTGGGCCCATTCCTCACTGCCTGGTGTGACAGCCACCAAGAGCTCAGGCAGGACAGGCACAGCCACACTGCTTTTCTTTACAGAGACCCCTGCAGACTTTGCCCCACCAGTTACATCTCCTGCAGGAGGAAAGCTGTGCTGGGCTAAGGACAAGCCATGAAAACTGCAGTGCCCCTTCCCCGAGGGCAGAGCTGTGCCCTGGCTCACCCCTTGTCGAAGAAGGACGTGTGCCCTGGGTGTGGGTACTTTGTGCCATTGCTGCTCATCACGGCGCTGCTGACGTTCCCTGAAATGTAGGATTTCCGTGATGCCTGGTCCTTTGCAAAGTTCCTGCAAGCAGCTAATTTGGATTCTAAGGCCTGTGAAAGGGGAGAGAGAGAGAAAAAAAAACAAGGTAAAAAGTAATAATTAAGAGGAAGTATTTTGCTGCTCATGAGGCCAAGATTGCCACGATCAGGACTCTGGTCCGATCACCCTTGGCAAAAAAATGGGAACAAAGCTGTCATTTCCTCCATCACCCAGCCACAAAGGAAACACACAGATGCTGGTGCAGACTGCCAGGCATTACTCAGCTCCACGAGGGCTCAGATTCTAGAACAGATGAACTTTGAAATCATTACCCAAGAAAAGGAAGCCAAATCCTAGCAGAAGTTACCAAAACTTCTTGCTTCAGCAGCTGCTGTGAGCTGATCAGAAGACTGAGAGCCTAAAGCTGAATCCTCAAGTTTTAAGAAGGACTTGGAAGGTTGGTTTTCTCACCAGGACAATGCCTGCTGGAATTTCTTTCTTAATCTTGGCTTGAAAAATAAAGTCAGTTCCTAAAGCTCCACTGCCACCCTTCCAAACAGGCCTGGTGAGGTCTTTCTCTCCTGTGTAACTCCAGTGACTCCTGGAAGGAGGAGCAACATCCTGATTCCCTCCTTCACTCCAGAACATCACCTGCCCATTCTGCCACCATCACAGACTGAATATTCCTCTTATCCTGAATATCCCTGTGGGGCAGCAGGAACTCCTCACTCATTAACCCCCTGTGCATGGGGGCACTCAGGACATTGCAGGTGCCTGCACTGGAAACTGAAATTCATCTCCCCAAATGTGGGGTTTGGTGCTGTTCTGCACAGAATATTCCATCACCAGGGCACTGACATCCTGCCACAGGTAGGTGAATGCTGTGCAGACTCCTAGGATTCCATGGAAGGTTATTTAGGGATTATGGACTGTACAGGCAGACTCCCTGTCTCAGCTTCAAGCAGAGGGGAAACTTCCTGCAGAGACAGGGAGTGCAAGGCTTGGGATGAGGCACAGCCAAACCCCAAAGAACCTGAGCAGCCTATAATTGTTCCTAGAGCAGTGCATGAGCTGGAGCCCTGTCCCAGTGGCCGAGCTGTGCTTATTTGGCATTTCCTGTCCTTGCAGAGTAATCACATGGGATTGTCACTAAGCTCCCTAAATCCCCTGCAGACTCTTACTCACAATGATCCCCTTTTAAACATGTCACTGCTAACCCCAAGCTGTCCTGCTGCCCTTTCAAACCAAGGCTGAGCTCGCTGCCTCCAAATGGGAGCAGCCAGGCAATTTTTCATGTCCAACTTTGCTAAAACAACTGTCTGTACTGCAGCTCCTGCCGGGCTCAGCATGGCTACACTGGCACAGGGCACAGGCACACACAGCTCCCCTGAGCTCCACTCAAACACAAACCACCACAGCTCACCAAGAAGCTCCCGGGAGCTCAAAAGTCATTTCTTGTTCCCAGTGGAAAGCCTGGGTCCTGAACAACACTGCAACAGATGTTTAAAGCACTTCTTCCCTGCTTACAGTGTAATCCCTTTAAAGGCATTTCACTTCCCCACCAACCACAGATGGGAGCATTTGGCTTTCTCCTGATTTATTTTCTCACTTTCTTACCAAAGATTTCCAGGCTAGGAGCTCTCCCAGCAGCAGACCCTGGCAGTGTGATCCCAGCTCCTCCCTCCCCCAGAGCCTGAGCTCCAGCTCTGCAGCCCAGACAGAGGAGGCTGCAGGCCCAGTTCAGGTAAGAACAAGCTGACAGTATCTTACCCAGTACTTGAAAAAGTTTTACTCCAAATACGAATTTTGTTGCCCCAAATTGTATCAGAAGCAATGCTTTAAAAATCAAAATAATTTTTAAAAAGCAGTGCATGTGGGTGATTTGGCAGCTGCAGAATGTAGGCAGCAGGGGCCAAGGCTGTGTTGTGATTGAGCACAAGGACAGAAGCCCTGGGGAGAGCTCAGAGCACTCACCCCCACTTTCCGTAGCAGATCTCCCACAATGTTGAGTGCAGATATTCGAGCTGAAGGAGTCAGTGGGCTGGTACCAAACCCATTTGGTATAGCTGCAAACACAGACACATCTTATTACTTCACTCCTCCACAGTTCAGGTTTGGAAAAAAATTAAATAAATCAGCTTCTACATTAAAAAAAAAACCCAAATCATATCTACAACCTTGCTGCAGACATTTCATACAATTACCCACAGTAACTGCAGGATCACTAGCCAGAGAAAAATGATAAAGCTTAACTCCTGCCCACTGCCCCCGTTGCCATTAGCCCCCCAGGCAGAGTTCATGCACTCTCCATCTGCAAGGCTACTGACTGCAATCCATCTAATCTAGCCAGAGCTCCCTCTGGAATCGACTCACTCTTGCTTGAAATATAAAGTATTAATCCCTGTGACTGTCCAGAGCCTTCCAGACAGGAAAAGGGCTGGACTACCATCCCACTGCCTCACAGAGGAAACAGGACCCCTGAAAATCAGTGTGGTAACAGAGACTCCAAATTCCTGACCATGTTCACCCACCACTGCTGCTGCTTATTGGAGCAGAAATATCAGTCCCAGCACTTCCCTGAATTCCTAATATCTTCAGTGCTCTGCAGCAGGCACCCACTGCAGAGTGCAAACCCCTCCTGCCCCCAGAGGCAGGATCTGAGCTTCACTCTCCTTTTCCATGCTGTTCACTCCTGAAATGCACCTGATGCTGCTCTGGGGTTCAAACACACCTCATGGAAGTGTGTGGGATCTGTGCCCCCACATCCACCTCGGGTTCCTTGAGGAACCAACAACCAGACCCCATGCCTGTGGGTGATACCTTTTGGGGAAGGAAAACTGTTTTCTGATCCTTTTCCAACGGGGGTAGCTGGCAAGGAGAGAGAGGCCTGGACAGCTGAATCCATCTTCTCACAGTCCAGAGTGGGGGAGCTGGGCGCTGATTTCCGGGTCACCTCCTGCTGCCTTTCCCTCACAGCCAGCTCCTGCCGTAGGTCTGAGGGTTGAGAGAAGGAAAAAATCCCACAAAATCCCATACTGGTGATTGATTCTCTCACAAAGACTCTCTGTTCACTTGGGAGGGGCAGGAGGAGACACTTGCCAACAATCCTGGGTTAGTGCCTGCTGCTCCTTCCTCAGAGCAGTCCCATCCCATCCCATCCCATCCCATCCCATCCCATCCCATCCCTTCCCACTCCAGCTGGGACAGGGAGGGAGCACACAGCCAGGACAGAGCTCCCTGTCTCTGCACTGGGGCAGCTGATTTGCCTCAGGATTTCTCCCCATTTGCAGTGTGAGCTCCATGTTACAAAAACTGCAGCTGGACACAAAGAGCTGCTGCTGCTGAGCCCAGCTCCTGCTCAAACACAGCTTGGAAAAACAGAGGAATGACCTACTCCAGTGTTTCCCATTCCCTGCATTCTCCCCCCAGTTAATAAGCCACACAAGCCAAAGGCAGTCCAAGGGTTGCATCCAGATTCTTGATGCCTTGACAAGTAAAGGAGCAGGGTGGAGGGCAGTCCAAAGGACAGAGAGAACACTGGGCATTAGAAAAGCCTGGTTTTATTCTCACCTCCTGCCCAGATTTATCCCTACCCTGTCCCCTTCCCTTTGCACAGCTTTTTGCTACAAAGAGAATCCAGCACAGCCCAGCAATGGATCTCTCAAATCTTTAGAAGGACACAACAAACATCACAAGTGAGTTGCTCCTTTTTGGGCAGAGCAACTTTTATTTTCCTATTCCTTGCCTCAATCTGGCATAAGAGCGAAATTAACTGTACATTAACAGCTTTTAAATGATCAGGAGTATTTAGAGCTGATTTTAGGTAAAACAGCAGAGCTGAAGTGAAAGTCTCTCTGGGCTCCCATGAGAGAACCTGAGGCTGCTCAATCACAAATGTCATATTGGACTTTGACAGTACCAGTTCTTTCAGAGGCTACTGCTGCTGCTTGCTGCCAGGGGGAATAACTCACAAATGCTAAAAATTTCCAAATGACTCATCTAAGAAACAAGATGTCTGTTTTGCTGATTGTTCCAGTGTTCTAGAAAACACTCCCCTGGCTTTTGCTGGTTTTTCCAGTTTTATTGCCCTAATCTCAAATTACAATACACATATTTTCTCAGGAAATCTCCCTCTTCATATTTAGTACAAAATCCCCGTGCTTCCAATAAAGCTCCCAATTTCTGGGGCACAAAGGAGAACAACAACAAAAAATCCCAGCCTGCTGTCAGATTGTCTCATACTTAGGTCCAGGCCTTAAATGAGGAAATATTTTAGGAAGCTTCAAACCACCAGTCTCTAAAGTACATTATTGGCTGGCACAGGCTCATGAGCAGATCACCTCCACAGTTAATTTTATTATTATTTTTACCAACTATTAAAAATGCTTCCCCAGCATCCTCAACATGAAATCCACTAGGAATTCCCAACTCTCTTCCCAGAGTACCATCCCAAACATCTCTCCCAGGCCTAAACACAGCCTCTACTGGAGTATCTTATTTAAGATATTTAAGGCAATTTCCAAGGGGCCTAGAAGGAACACAGAAGAGACTTTTTAAGAGTTAGTTCATCATTTCTCCTGTATTTCCCTGTCATTTCCTGTGCTTTCCCTTCCTATAAACCCACAGCAAGAGGAACTTTTGAAGCAGCTTCCTCAATTCTCTTATATCCGTGGAACAGAGTATTTTTGTGTTAAAAAACCTCAATGAATCTATTACTAATTCAACCCAAATGAGGAAATTTTTCTTTTTGGCTACACTGGACATACCAAGAACACACAGTTAGTAACACCTACACCATCCAGTCTCATCATGTGAGGCTTTCTAGAAACATGAGCTTTGCTTGCTGCACATGTCTTTTAGCAAAGCAGCCAGGACACAGAACCAACCAGACCAGCCTTACCTCTTGCTTCATCCTTTAATCTCTGTACAGAGACCAGCAGTGACTCCTTGTCATCCAGTTCACTTTCTAAAAATGCATTTCTCTCAATAGCTTGGTTCAGCCTTTGTTCAAAGTCTTCCAAAGAAACTATTGTTGCCCTAGAAACAAAATCCAGAATATTAGGTTCTCCAGCTCAGCCAGCATAAAAGCTTATTCAAAACCATAACAGAAGAAAAATGTTAGCAGGGCCTACACTCAAGGTAAGCATTTGAAAGCCATGGAAATGCTTCTTAGAGGGGAGTAATCAACTCCAAAGAAACAGGAGAAAAAGATGAAAAGAACATGATAGCATCTGGCTCCCAGGGATGTACCAAAGATGTGGGAAAGAGCCACTCCAGAGCAGCCAGCTCCACTTTTCCCAAGCCATGCTCCAGAGCTGTGCACTCATCAGTGCCCCAGCTCAGGTGGGGCTGTGCTCAGGGCTCTGCACAGGCACAGCCCAGCCAAGGTGGGAAGCAGAGCACTGATGGATACTCCCCAGGACCCAATTCCTCCCCAAATCAGGGGCAAAAGTCAGTCAGGAGCTCAAGAGCCTGGTGGAAACAGGGCCCTCAGCTCTCAGATCCTTTTTGCAGATAACCAGAGTCTCACTGCTGCTCTCCTGAACCAATGGCAGAATTCCCATTCAGCAGAAGGGAAGCAGGACCTCCTCCCAAACTGGGTGTTCCCAGCAGCAACCTCCTCATTCCAGGCACCTACAAAGGGCAGGATTGCTCCCTCCAGCTGTTCTGCAAGGGACCAGGAGACTCCCCCGGCCTGCTTCATTTAACAGGGACTATGGAAAGCAGGAACTTGTGACTTCAAAGGGGCTCTGAGCCAGCAGGACCACAAATAAAAGTCATCTAGTTGAGGGTACCAAGGGCAGGGCAGTGCCCTGGCTGGATCTGGGCTTGCTCCTCACAGGAGCACAACCCACACTGTGCCACTGCCCCTCCTGCTGCAGCAGGGACCAGCTGATGGAGGTGAGGGGCAACTGCACTGCTCGAACAATCCAGTGCCTCGGGGGTGTTTGGGGTTTTTTATGATTGTTATTTTCCCTTTAATAGTAAAATGCTTGAGCTGAGTAGCAAAGAAAAGATCTTTGTAGTGCAAACTCGAAAGGGAAGAGGAGGTTTGCAGCCTTCACCTCTTTGCACGTTCCAGGTCATCGTTGGCCTGCTCCAGCTCCCTCACATATTTGTGCAGCTGGTCCTTGATGGCCCTCGTCTGGCTCAGGTCATCCTCCAACAACGACACCTGCTTGTAACTCTGGGCATACTGGTGCTCCAGTTTCTCCTGAAACAAAGAACAGGGAGATAAACATCAGCTGCTGGTGCTGTCCAAGTCATCAGCAGGAAGAGGGAGTGAGAAGTATCACTCTCTTTGCTGAATGCTGGTTTGGGACTGCTGCTAATTCCGAGCAGGAACTGGAGAGGGAGAAGGAATGGCAGAACATCAGAGCTGGCTGCAGTACAAAAGCCCAGACACCCCAGCATGGCACAGCTGCCTCTCAGGGATGTGTCCCTGCATCTGCTCCCCACAGCCTGCACTGACAGCTGCTCTGGGAAGGCAGAGAGAAATCCAACTGCACAGCCTCCCCTTCAGTGCTTCTCCCTCGGCAGCACCCGCCCTGACACCAGAAACTGCCTGAGGGGTCCATTAGCAAAAACGAGCCACGGAAATCCAGCACAAAACCTCCATCCTCAGAGAATTCACTGCCAAACACCCTCTGAGGGCACCGAAAGAGGCCTTTGAAACTACTGACCTCATAAACACATCCTGACCCTACAAGCACAGCTGGCACTGGAGACACCGAATAATCCCATAAACCCTCCTTCCACTGAGTGAATTTCTAACCTCTGTCTTCACTAAATTAGCCAAGACTGCCCAAAATTATGCTTTTTCAAGATTTCAAGGGAGGCAACAACTTGTGAACGCAGAGGCATCAATTCAGAGCTACCTTCTGCACATGCAGATCCTTAAGCACTTCCCGGCTCCACAGATGGGCTGTGAATGGATGTGGAGACTCTCTGAAAGAGCACAAATCACCTATTTTCGGTTTTCTTTGGGGTCTCATAAAACCAAGGAGACCCTGAGGGCAAAAAGACTGGTTTAAAAGGCAGGTGACCAGGCAGTGGCCTGACAAAACCCCTTGTGTTGTCCCCTGTTGCTATGCTGATGCTCCCTGAGGAACAAATAAAGCTCCTCCTTGGCACAGCCTCGGGAATTCAAAGCAGCACAAACTCCAGGACGAAGTTTCATGACGTGAACAAGAAAAATTCTGCTAGAAATGTCCCTGGCCTTATTTGGGCTACGTGCCATGCTTCAGTGTGGATCCTAACCAGACAACTCTTTTTATTTGGATATTCAGGCCCCAAGAGCAGCCCAGACGATGCAAAGGGAGATCCAAGATGCAGCTGAAAGGAAAAGCAACATTACCACAGAGAAAACCTACCTTTAATGTTTCCACTTCATATTTCAGTCTTTGGTTATCTGCTTGCAAATCTCTGTTCCTCTGCTCAGCTTGCACTAGCTGTGCCTCCAACTCAGCTTCTAATTCCCTGCTTCCCTCCTGGAATTCAGCCAGCTCTTCACGGGCCTCCTGGAAGCTGCAAGGAGAGGATTTCATCAGTGGAAAAGCCAGCATCTCCCAAGTTAAAACAAAATCCGCAGCTCTTCTAAAAGAAAAAGCTGGAAAATGGGAGTTTGAAAGCACTTGAGTGTAATCCATAGAGCTCTAAGGGGAAAAAGAAAAATGGGGAAACAGAGAAATTACATTAAGCTGAGCTACTGAAGGGAATTAATTCTCTTACATCAGACCCAACAGCTACCTTAAATGCCTGTGTGGATGCAAAGCTATTTACAGGATTCATGGGAGCCTGAGAAGCACTTTGTGCTCCATTAGCTTTCACTGCTAGCAGACTTTATGGTACAGACAATGAATTAAACAAACATTTAACCAGATTTGGGTCAAAAACTGAAGAGAGAACAACAGTTCCTGCATCTCTGCACTAGCTGTAAAATTAAAGTTCTTAAAAATCATGCAGAGTCAGGAAGCCAGGACATGTCTACCTCATACCACTGCGAGTTATTAAATACTAGAAGTAGCCACTCCACATACTTTGCTTATTAAATTTGCATCTTTACCACAGGTAATAGCTCAGCCCTGAGCAAGCAGCAGAGAAAACCACCAAGGCTTTAGGCAACAACACAGCCACTGGTGTCTCAGATGGAATTTCTGACACACCAGAACAGCTTGGGGTTCTCCACATGGACAGGCCCCTCCACATTCCCAACACCTCCCTCCCAAAAAACCCCAAACCGAGCAAAAAAAGCCACTTGGGCCTTGGGCTCTTTGGGCTCGAGAGAGGTTTGACTTCAGCTCAAACTGCATGAGTTACACTGAATGCAAAGAAAGCTTTCCAAATGAAACAAACTGGGAGCCTCCTGCAGTGCCCCCCACTCCAAAGAAACCTCAGCCCACGCCCCAGTCCCTCCGGAAGCACTGCACTACTGCAGAGAGCAGCTTCTCCTGGCACTTCTGGCAACAAAAAGCCCTGTGCCCCCTAAGAGATGCAAACCAGGAGCTACAGAACACTTGAACAAAATGCAGCAGACACCAAATGAGCCACTTTTCATACCAGTAATTCCACTACAAGAAGCTTGAGGGAACAGGAGTGATACGAGGCAAGCCCAAAGGCGCCTTCTTATGATAAAACATCAAGATAGCTCTTAAAGCAGCACTTTAATTACAAAAAGGTGCACATGATCATAAAAAGGCTCTGCTCTTGCTCCAACATGCTCAAAACATAGCCTGCAGTTCCTGGCAGGGTGACACTGTGCAAGAAACACTCAGCTCCCACAGAGAAGGAAATTGTAAAGCTGGAAATCCTCTACAGAGAATTCTCTTCTCACAGGTTCTTTTTAAAGTATCTAAGAACCATCTTGGTGTGGCCTTGCAGAGGAATAGATGGAGCAGTGTTGGTCATTAAGAGCCAAATTCGACTTGCAAATCCACAATACCTTTGTTTGTACTTCAAGGAAAGCTCTTTCCAATACGCAGTCTCCTCCTTTGGACTCGAAAAAGTAGGAATTTCTTCACTGTCCATGATCAACACGACCTGCAGGACACAATCACAGGAATACACTCAGGACAAACACAGGCAGACCACCCCCAAAAGCTCTGCTGAATCCTGGGCTGCAGGACTTGGCACCCACACCCAGGATGCCAGCAATCCCTCCCAGCCAGCACACAGACCTTCCCCAGCCTCTGGAAGTGCTTCTGGAGCAGCCTGAAATGAGACCAGAAGTTTGGGCTGTATTTTGTACCTGCCACTGAAACTCCAGTTGGTGCCAGGCCCACAGCTGGTAATACACACAAATTTACAGCTCTCAGTGTCCACTTCAGGGCATTAAATGTTCTTAAAGAGATTTTGCCTCCTGCCACCACACAGCGACTGCACTCCAGCTGCTTTTAGAGCTGCCAAGGTGAGTAATGAAGGAGGATGAACACTCCAAGGGAGGTAACTACAAACAGCTCTGTGTGGAGATCAAAACTCAACTTACTCTTCCTGCAGCAAGTCCAGGCCAATTCCTGCTTGTGTCCACGGGCAGGGAACAGGAATTATCCACATAGTTCTGCTGCCTCAAACAGACACAAGGAAGATCAGCCTCTCTCATAAATGACATGGTCACGTCATAGAGGAGTGTTCCCAGCCCGGAGGTGTGCAGAGGAGAAGTTTCCCACGCCAAGGCAGTGGAGATACCCTCTCCATGAGATCCTCCTTCCTTGGACCTCTACAGGCTATCAGCCAGCACAAGAAACACAACCAAACATACTTTTTGTATGGTTTTATATGGTCCAGGGGGCACGAGACACTGGAGGGCTCAGCACACACCAGGTCTGAGAGCTGATAGAATGTCCAGGAGAATGCTCAGACCCCAGCCAGGACATGCACCATTGCTCAGCCCTCCTAGAGCAATCCCACAGGTCTTTAAGGCACCTTTTTTTTCCCTTCTCAAAAAGCCAAACCTCAGATTCTGTCCTTACCACCCAGAAAAAGAACAGGGTGAACCCAAGCTCCCCTGTGCTCCAAGCAGAGGCTGTGAACGATGCCTGCACCAAGCCCATTGATCAGAAGAGCTGACCTAAAAGTCCTGACTTTCACACTCCAACTAACAGGCATCGCTTCTCAGCCAACTCTGTCCCTTCAGGCTAAAATTGTCACGCTGATGGGCTCTGTATCTCAGTGACCCACATTTCTGACACCTAAAAGTGGGCCAGAACAATCCCCTGCTTTCGTCAGAGGGCAGCCAGGCCAAACACATTGAGGCAGAACTGGCACATTGGTTCTCCAGCTGAGACTGCAGCTGCCACAAGCCGAGAGCAAAGTTATCCAGAGGGTGCCAAGCACCTCAAAACCACCTCAAATCTCACACTGTGTTTATTGAATTTCACAGCTTTATTGCAGCAACAAACGTGTCCTGGCTCAGGCCATCACACTGCCCAGGAGAACTGATGGTGTTTGCTTTCCTGCACTTCCCTGCACTGAGAAAATGAACAGTACCTGTGGAGCCATTCCCATCACGAATTCCAGACAGGGATTTCTCTGGAAGCACTTGCATCAGCCGTTACCAAGGCAGCTCAGTCACTCCACAGGGACAAATCCCAAGTCCTGGCCAGCAGCCTGTGGATGTGGAGCCCAGGATTCCTGCAGTTCCACGGTGGGAGCAGACACCTGACAAAGCTCAGGTGTCTCCAGCTGCTCCTGGACAGGGATTGCCACTGCCAGGACAAGGCACTGCTGGGTGCTGTCCACAGCACTTGTCCAGCACTGATCCAGCCCTCCCATAAATCCCTTCAAGCTTCCCCTGTACGGCTCTAAAGCAGCACGCTCGGAGAGGCTCAGAGCAGCAGGGAGCACATTCATCCCAGAATAAGTGAGACAAAGCACAACACAGGCTCAGTTCCCACAGCTCCAGAGGAGCTGAGCTCAAAAGGTGAGCAGCCAAGCCAGCTGACAGCAAAATTCAGGATGTGGTTAGAAAAAAGCTTGCACAAGGAAGCATCTTACATCATTTCCTAGAAGTGTCTGAGATAAGGCACAAGACTCCTTCCTGTCTGCTCACATGGGGCACACCCTTGGAAATAAACATCCAAAGGATCCCTGCACCTCCCTGTGCAAGAACAGGAAGGGTTGGAAGGGACTCATAAGGACAGGAGAGGACTGCTTGCCCCCCACTCCTTGTCCAAAGACCTTTTCCTTTCAGACACTGGAGGGAGGAGATCAAGCCCAGCAGTAGCTCAGGCCCTGGGCAGGAATTCTTCCTTCCAAACCCACCCAGACCTTTTCCAGCTCTCTCATCCTGCCTGGGTAGTAGCTCATGATTGCCCCTGCTCCATGTCTCCCAGCACCCCTAATGCTATCAGGGATTTGGGATCTGCTGACTGCACTGCACAAAACCCTGCTCCAGATGCCAGCAACAGCGTGCACTGCTGAGCTGCAGCACCCACATCCTGCATTTTGTCACTTGTATTCCCTTGTGGGCATGAGGGGCAGGAGAGAGGGATAAGAGCACACAGACACTCTGCAAACATGGTGGTTCAGGGCCAAAACACCAACCTGGGAGAGGCTGACAGCTTCCAAACCTGCTCCCAGCACACTCTTGGCCACAGGAAAATCCCCCACTCGGCCAACCTTTGTCCGTTCCCTCAGAATGATGGCACAAAAACATGCATTGTGCAAGCAGAGAGCAAATCCCAGGAGTTATCAGAACATAACCAGACAATTTAACAGAACCAGACAATCCCACACATCTCACGTGTGGGAGAGCGGATGCCCACGGAATAGCAAGAGTTCAACAAAAACTGCTTTGCCTCAGCCTGCTGCCTGTTGTCCTGGCCCCAGGAATTCTGTCAGGAGCTGAGAACCAGCACGGCCAGTCCTTCCTATTCAGGGCTTCTCTGCATACGTGGCACTTGCAGAATCCAGCCTTTGACAAACAACACTGAGGCTTTCAGGGAGCAGACAAGACAATGCAGCAGCGTCTTCCAGGGAAAATGAGAGCAGGCTTATGCTGCTGCCCACTCAAATTCATTCCAACACAGCTTAGCATTCACACAGTGCCCTGGGAAAACACAGCTCCGTGGGCACAGCTCCAGCTCCAAAGCTGCTCCCAGACAAGAACTACGTTCAAAACATCGGGGGCTCCTTTCAAGCACCCCCCACCCCCGACAAAGTCAGCAGGACAGAGCAACTCTCCACTGTGAAAAGGAAAGAACTTTTCCACGCTGCAATGACTCTAAAAAAACACAGCGTATAGGTTAAGAACTTGTCTAAATCTAGAGGGTTTTGTACAGGACAAATCTGTTTTCCCACCTCGAAAGCATCCTTGAAGTGAGAGGAGCTGTATCTTCCAGATATCACTAGAGCCAAAGGTTCAAGAATGTACCAGAAGTAACCAATCTAACACGCAGACAGTATTTTTCAAGTAATTTAAGGAATCCTGCATTCAAGGCCAACCCCAAATCTCTCTGAAGCCACCTTCCAGCGAAGGCATGAAAACACAAACACAGCTTGAAGTGTAACACGGTACCTTAAAAAAGCTTCCCGGGCTCTCCATGTGATGGGAGACTGCAGCGAAGCTGGGGATGAAACCTAAGACCAAAACACTGAGCCTGAAATCCAACACGATGTCTCAGCTGGGAGCCACCCCTTGCCACAGTCGGGAACCCAGCCCCCCCTGCTCTCAGAGTCACTCAGTGGCTCTCACGTCACGGCAGGGATGACTTTGAGCACTGCTCACACACTGCAATTCACCCTGCATGTACCTGCAGCATCTCAAGTGGCTGCATAAAGCATTCCTCCTGACTTTAATTGCCTCTCACTCTCCCATTTAAAACCAGCTCAGAAATACTGCCATGTACAGAGAATGAACATTATTTGATCTTCACAAACAGGTCGTTT
Source organism: Erpornis zantholeuca (assembly GCA_013400515.1). Classification (NCBI taxonomy): domain Eukaryota; kingdom Metazoa; phylum Chordata; class Aves; order Passeriformes; family Timaliidae; genus Erpornis; species Erpornis zantholeuca. The sequence goes on along the minus strand of VZTN01030242.1, from coordinate 537,148 downwards.
TCCTGCACATTTTTTTTCTTTCTTCCTCGCAATCCCATTTGCCTAATATCTTCACACACCAAGCATGAAAAATAAAACAGAAGCAAAGCAAGGCCACTCAAACAGGAGCAACCACAGGGCTGAACTCCCCCAGCCACGCTTGGCTGCTCCCCCCTCTCCTCAAGGCACTGACCTTTGGAATTAAACAAGCAACCACCTCAAATAGGACTCGATCGAGAAGTTCTGCCAAACTCACATGTGGCCTTCAGTTCTCAAGATAATGACCCACTCTGGCTATCAGAAAACTTCCAAGTGCCAAGTTGGCTGCTGCAGTCCCCCCCTTCTCGGAGGCAATGATGCCGTCACCAAGTGCTGGCACCGTCCAGAGCTGCCACGCAGAGCAGGAAGGACTGTCCCAAACCAGCTCTTCTTCCTCTTCCCCTTTTTTGCTGATTCACAGGCAGAAAAAGCAGAAGAAATCTTGTTTCCACCATTCTTCACCTCCTCCAACCATGAGGGCCAACAGCTAACCCCAAACTCCTGAAGCTCTTGATTCTTTCCCCACAAACCCAACCAGGATGCAAGGCAAGGTAACCGAGCACTTCAGCCAAAACTCAAAGAAAATGTGCATTGTCTTATTAGAAGGTGGAAAACAAACAAGCAGAAGCCATGGATTAGATTCCACCAATCAATTTGGGCTTGTTTTGCTCATCCTGAAACAGGAGCCGGCGGATTTCCATACGCGTTTGGATGTGTGCCCACATCCATCGCTGGGATGAAACTGAACCTCTGGGAAGTGAACCTTCTCCTGCAGTTCTATTTTTGAACTGAATGTTCTCGAGTGAACCACAACAAATGCCTCCTTCTCCCTCACAACAACGGCACAGGAGCTTTCGGGAAAAGAAGAAAGTCACCGAGCACAGCGTCAGCACAACGCTCCTTGCTCTGCTGCAATAATAAATCCTGCATTTCCAATTTGGGCAGCACAGGAGGCAGGAGATAACCAATTCCTACCTGCAGGAACTTGGTGCCAAATTCAGAAAAGCCTTTAAGATAAACCAAGCACCAGGCAGCGAAGCCTCGTTATCTCAACAGCTTCATTAATCAAATATAACGTCTGCTCTACACCACATGGCCAAGACTCATCTGTCTGGTGAATATTTGATATCCAGTCACAGAAAAACCCTTGAAGAGTGAGCCAGCACTGGGCTGGAAGCCTTGAAACTAGAAGAAATGCACTGATGCAAGAAGCCTCTTCTCTGAAATCAAGCTATGACTACCAAAGGTATCAGAATTTTGTATTGAAAAACATTGATTGCTTTCACAAACATGGGAAGTTTCAGACATTCGACCTCTGTTCCTTCCAAGTAACAGCACAGAAATGACTTAAAATGCAAAGCTGGAGAGGTTGGTGCTCCTGATGCAGGTTCAGGACCTGCAGAGGTGAAGGAAGGGCCCTGGAGAGGTCCATGTCCCAGAACAACCTGGCCTGACCATGGGGACAGTTTGCTCCCAGGAACTCCAGAGAGATGAATCCACACAGAGCAGAGCAAACAGCAAACTGAGAAGGAAATTCAGGCTGTGCAAAGGATATGCTTGTCCCTGACTCAGTCTGTGCTCCCTCCTAGGCAGCTTGGTGAGGTGTGACAGGAGCTCTGATCCTGACCCACACCATGCTGGCAGCTGGCACAGGCTGCCATGGACCTGAACCCCTCTGGAGATCACCTGCTCAACTCCACCTTCTCCAGCTCTGCCCAGTTTCTCCTTAAACCTTGAGGAATCCCAGGGCATCCCACCCAGGAGCAGTGATTTACCTGTGGCACACAGCACAGAGTTCCACCTGGGCCTCCCTGTGACCCCAGCAATTCAAAGCACCCCAATGACCACATCTCCTGGGAAGGTGGTGGCCAGAGGGGGAGATGCTTGTGGACACCACTGAACGACCAAGGAATTCCAAGGGAAAAGCACCCAGCATGGATTCCTGCCAAAAGGACTGAATTCTGTCGCTTTTACATCTCTGAAGTTCTAGCAGTGCTTAGGAAGGGGTAAAATGGGATTTGAAAAATACCCCCAAAAATGGCATCAGCCCAGAGAGGAGCTCTGCAGTGAGCACTTACCAGCAGGGATGTTAAAACTAACCCCACAAACTCCATGCTGATCAGAAGGAACCAGCACAACCTTCCACTGAGCTGTGAGGACAGAAGAGCCCTCGAGGGACACAACCACATCATGAAAAATCTGCTCTGATGGGTCTGGCTGGCTTTGCCTGGGGTCAGGGCAGCACAGCACTGCAGTTTGCTGAACACACTCCCCAGATTATCTTGATTATCTTTGTGGTGTCACAAACATCAAGGGCTGCAAAAATACCATTTCCTTTCTGCAGTCTGACTTTCCTGGCACCTCAAAAAACCAACTGTAATGGACTGAGGGCATAAACTGCACTTTGTTGCTGTACTTCTTGGCAGTCTGCTGCCAGCAGCGTCTCCAGAGACAAGATTCCTTGTGACACCAAGGTCACAGACATCACCAGTCTCGTGCTTTCTCTCCACTTTCTTATTTTCCTTTCTCTTCTCTGTCCTTCTCCACCAAATGAGGAATTATCTTACGTATCTGCAACCTCTAAAGAGTCAAGGGGAAAAAAAAAAAAAGAGGATTTTCCACCCCGAAAAGGAAGGAAGGTGACTCAAACACTGCCTCTGAATGCTTCCTTCACTTCTGGGACTCCCAGTGACATGTGGGATTAAATCTTCTCACCCAGGCTCTGCCTCCACACATGCAACAACGCAGAAATGCACAGCCCAGCCAGAAAACAGGACAGGGGATCTCTTCCAGGACAGACTTAACACTACTAATCCCAGATCCACACTATTTACCCTCCCCTGGCACAGCCTGTGCAGCACAGTTAACTGGCACCATCAACCAGCCTGTGGAGTCACACTGCACACACATCAACCTGACATTTAAATAAAAAAATACTGCAGCACAGCATCATTCAGATCTGAGATCATCAAGTCCAACCTCTGATTGATCACCACCTTGACAATCAGACCGGAACACTGAGTGCTCTGTGTCCAGGAGCTTCTTGAACACTTCCAGGGATGGGGACTCCACCACCTCCCGGGCAGCCCCTTCTAAAATATCTAAAAGCCTCCCAGTCTCTCTTCTGCCTTGGGGCAGCTTCTTCCTCTCACAGTTACTGATATCTCTCACAAAACACTGACCTTGGAAAGGCCACCAGATCTCCACAGTGTCCAGGAATTGTTTCTTGGAGGGTGGGGGGTTGAAAAAAAGAAACAAAGGAAGAAAAATATTTTCCCGAAGTATCCAAGGAACTCTTCTACAGCAGTTTCTTGTATTTAACCACCTCTCAGGCAACAAATGCCACAGGCATCCAGAAGTGCCCTCCACCCCCTGCAGCTGTAAGCAAGACAGGAGAGTGGCAGAGGGAACAGAGAAGCCCTGAGTCACTCCCAGCGCAGACTGGGTTGTGGGTGGGAGAGCAGAGCTCTGCTCCTCCCGGCAAGGAGAGGGATGTGTTGGTGGGAGTCACTCGGCTGAGCTCTGGCTCGGGGAATGTCTCTGCTCTCCTGTCAGCGCATCCTTTCCAGCCCGTCTGCCGCAATTCGGGTCACGCTCCTCACCCGAGCGCGGGGCACGGGCTGCTCGGGGCCGGGCACCTTCGGGTGAGCACAACACGGCTCTCCGGCCTCAGGAGCCGGGTGAGAACCTCAGAGAAAAACTCTCACTGAATTACTGACAAACATCCGACGGCGAGCGCAGAATCGCAGGAAAAGACGTCTGAGATCATCGAGGCCAGCCTGTGACCGAACCCTGCCCGTCACCGCCGGCGGGGCACGGAGCTCCAGCGGCCTCTGCCCGACACCTCCGGGGATGATGACTGCACCTCCCTGCCCACTCCAGCATCCAACCACCACTCCCAGCAGGAATTCCTTCCCAAAAAAGACGCTGCGCCCCGGGCATAGGATCGATCACGGATTTTGCGAGAACACAGGCAAACCACGCGTCCAGCTCCCTGCCAGTGACGGGAAAACGCCCACGCTCGGGGCCAAGGCCGGCAGAGCGGCGGGCAGGGCCCGG
>VZTN01030242.1:456807-532766 GCA_013400515.1 Erpornis zantholeuca | reverse complement strand
CACGTTCGGGTCCCGTTCGCCCCCGGCCTCCGCCCCGCACGGCGACGGGACCTCCCCCTGCTCGCCCCCGTCCCACCGGCCGCCCCCGGGATGAGGTGGTCCCGCCCTCCTCCCTTTGCGGCCTTCGGGAACTGCCCCCTGCCCGTCCTCCGCCGCTCTGTCCCCGGTGACCCCGGCACGGGCACACCCAGGCACGGGCACTGTCCCTGCGGGTCCCTGAATACCCATCCCTCGGCGTCCCTGGACATCCATCCCTCGGCGTCCCTGGACATCCATCCCTTGGGGCACTGGACATCCATCCCTTGGGCCACTGGACATCCATCCCTTGGGGCACTGGACATCCATCCCCTCGGGCACTGGACATCCATCCCTTGGGCCACTGGACATCCATCTCTTGGGCCACTGGACATCGCTCCGTCCGAGCGGGCAGGGGCAGCTCCGCCTCCTTCCTCCGCATCCCGCGCCGGTGCCTCGCCCCCCGCACGGCTCCTCTGCCCATGGAGCGGGGAACTCTCTGTGAACAGAGGTTTTTGGAATTCCCCAGGGACCCCCGGTGGCCCCGAGCCGAGCTTAGAAGAGCCCACAGCCTCCACGGCCGTCCCTGTCCCTGCTGGCTTCCCCATTCCCTGTTTTCCCGTGCCCTGCCCCAGCGCTGTCCCCGTGCCCGCCGTGTCCCCGCAGTCCCCGGGCCGTTCCTCTGCAGGCCTTCCCGTGCCCCGCAGCCGGCCCGCGGCTGCCTGGCACTGCCCCGATACTTGAGCTGGTGTTTCGTTTCCTGCCCTGTAATTAGCTGCCCGGGCTGTCATCAGCGGCGGGCGCTGCAGCCGCGCTGCCCTCGTGGCTTCCCTTGCCGCGGGCCGGTGCTGCCGGCAGTGGCCGCGTCCCAAAGCGCAGCTGGGACAGCTGGGACAGCTGGGACAGCCAGTGCCCTCCGTGGGCACGGTGCCACCACGGCCACCTCTGTCCCCACAGACTTTGCCATGTCCCATCCCCTTGTACAGGGGTTATCCATGGTTGATGTCCGATGCTTTTCCTGCCTTTCGCACGGATTATCGTAGATAAGCCGAGGATGAAGAGCACACACCTCTCCCCAGCCGTGGCTGTCCCCTGACACCTGCACGGCCCTTTCTGGGTCATCCTGTGTGACCTGGGTGAGGCACAGGGACACAAATGCTGCTGAGCTGTGTCAGAGCACCAGGCCCAGGACGTGCAGCACAGCACGGCCCCTAGACACCTGAATTAGAGGCTGCGACGGGAGGGGAAACCACAGTGTCCTGGGAACAGTCATCCTTTGGTGACAAACTGCCCTTGGAGCTGCCTCATCCCTCCTGGGAACACAGCCTTGTTCCCAGTCTGCCTTCGCTGTGTCCTCTGCTGCGCCTTCCGCTGTGTCCTCTGTTCCCAGAGGCTGCTGCTGGAGCTGCCACAGCCTGGACCACCCCACCCACCTCCTCCCTGCCACTGACCCTCCCCTTGGCTCGCTGGCACCTCTCTGGGGGGCAGGGAGGGACACTGAGGTGGCCGTGGAGAATCTGGAGGCCTGTCTGGGAGAATATCTCCTTTCCTGGGATCCAGCCCTGAGCTGCTCCGAGTTGGGAGAAGCCAGAGCTGGGCTCTGGGGCAGGCTGGGTGCCACTGCCACGCTCTGGAGCAGGCTGGGCACACATTCTTGTACTCCGAGGTCAGTGCTGCTCCACACCAGGAGGTTGGGGGTGCCTCTCTCTGCTGGATAATGCTCCGTGCTGGATTTGCAAGGATCTACAACCATCCAAACACAGATCCTGACTTGGGAGGCAGCTGCAAACCATCTCTGTGGACAAAGGGGATTCCGTTCTAGAAAAGCCAAGGCTGCGTCTATTCAATCCTAAATTAATTCCTCAAGGGGCACCCACGGAGCAGCACAACCCTGGTTTCCTTTCTCTCCAGTGGTTTCCTTTAAACCCCAACCTGTGCTTCTCGTGCCTCTTTTCCCAGGCCCGGGCACGGATGCCAAGAGCTCCATCAAAGGCACCTTTCCGAGCCGGCTCCGTGCGGGCCCGGGGGGCTCCGCCGCTGCTGACAAAGGCGCGGCGCCGGCGGGGGCTGCGTTTCCCAGGGGTGCGGGGTGCCTGCCTGGTTAACAGCGGGTTTAAGTCAATGTTTGCTCGGAGGTCACCCCCGGCTGCCCCGCATTGTGTGCGGGGCTGTTCCCATGCGGCCGCCGCGGGCCGGGCGCTGCCGGCGGCACAAAGGAGCAGTCACTCAGCATTAGCGGCCGCACAATGCGGCTCCTGCTGCCCCCGCCGCGCCGGGTTCCCCACCAAAACCACCCCCCGACAGGCCAGGGACGGACGGGGATTCCAGCAAAAGGGGGGGGGTCTCTCCCGGGGGTGGGGGAAGCCGGTGTGGGAATTAGCTGGGGGTGTTCCCCAGTCCCCGTGCGGGTGGGAGGACAGAGGAGGTGGGGGGGAATTATGGCTTTGTCCTGGGGCAGGAAGACCCCAGGGGGAGACAGAGGGGGCACAGGGCGGGTGTGGGGCCCCGGGGGATCAGTTTTGGGCTGGGAGTTACGGATCCGGACGTGGGGCCCCACAAGGTGCAGGTACACCTGGGAATGTCCTTGGAAGGTTTGGGATGGAGAAATGACCACTGGGACTGGTGTTTGGAGAAGGGGTGACATGGCCCGTGGCATGGCAGAAACGGGCACAGGGACAGTGCCAGGCCTCCATCGGGCTGCTGTGATGCCCCAAAGGGGCTGGGTGGCCGCTGGGGCAGGGTGACAAGCAAAGGGACAATCTGGCCGTGTTTGATGCTGGGTCCCTCCCCCTCGGGTCGGATTTGGTACTCCCCATCCTGGCCCCGGCCCCGGGAAGGAGCTGCAGGGTTTGGGGCTGGGCAGGACCCCCAGCCTGAGCCCCGGGAGAGCTCAGCCCGGCCGGGCAGGGCTCAGTGCGGGGCAGGGGGAGCTGCCAGCCCCAGCTGCCGCTGCTCAATATCCCTTCTTGTCCCCGAGCATCTGCCCGCGGCCCTCAAAGCCGCATTGTTTCCCCGTTAGGCACACGGGATTCCCACCGCGGCAGCTCCATCCCGCTGGGAAGCGGCACCCCGGAGGGGCCGGGCCGGGATGGGAGCTGGAAAGCAAGGGGGATGCACCTGAGGGGCAGCCCAAGGCCAGGGGAGTGGGACACGGGCCAGATGGTGCCACTGCCACACCCAGGGGGCTCCTGCAGCCCCTCAGCCTCTCAGGGTGAGGGAAAAACACTTCGGTGGGGAGTCAGTGGTGAAGGAGCCCCTGGAGACCGGAGCTGCCCTCCCAGGCATGGGAAAGCCCAAGGAGCCTGGGGCTGTGTGGCTCTGCACGGACGGGATGGGACAAATCCCCGGTATTTGGTGCCAGGATAAGACTCCACGGTGGCCCGAAGAGGCTCAGGGACATTCCCGGGCGTGTTGGCAGCAGCAGGGAGGCAGGGGCAGGTCAGGGGTGTGACACCACACAGGTCCCCCTGCAGCCTGTGACAGAGGACAGAGATCGGAGCGGGGTTTGGGGTCACACCCAGCTCTTCCTTGGGGTGGGATAAGCACTGACCCCATGGAATGGCAGAAGGGAGAGCAGATCCCATCGATCCTGGTGGGGAAGGGACAGCACCGCAGCTGGTGGGGACTGTCACCCCCACACCTTGGCACTCCTGGACTTGACCTCAGGGCTCCCAGCGCTGTTTTCCCGGTGCCAAAGCACATCCGAGAGCACCATCTCCTGGGCACCGCGGAAATCATCGAGGAGAAGCTGAACGAGGAGCTTTTGTTCTGCGTTTCCTGCTTGGATCAGAGGATCCTGGAGCCTTGGTTTGAGGGGACTGAACCACTGGCCATGAGCCGGACTTGCTAAAACCTAGGGAAAGAAAATACAGGTGGTGTTTAGGGACTTGCTTTCCCCCTGAAGTTGGTTTCTTGTCCTTCAGGCACTGCCAGACTCAGCCTTGTCCCTCAGGAAAGGCTCTGCTGCATGTGGAAGAGGAACAAAGGCACTGAGGAGAGCCAGGCCTGGGAAGGAGCAAAGCTGCTGACAGAGCTGGGGCTCTGATATGCCCAAATCCCTTTGATTTTGGCGTGGTCCAAGCAGCAAAGAGAGGCAGACTCGTTTTTCCAGTGCCTATGTATAGAGGTATGAGCTCATCGTTTCCAACTGCGGGGAGCATCCAAAGCATGGGAAACAGGAATTTCCACCCAGCTCGGTGCCAGCAGGGAGCAAACTGGGGCTGGGGAGTTGCTTGGCTGCCCCAAACCTGCTCTCACTGGCCCAGATCACTCACTGGAGATCTGGGTGGGTACGAGCAGCCCTGGCACCTCCAGCAGCTTCCAGAAGGAGCAGGGATGGGGATGGGGATGGGGCTGGGGATGGGGATGGGGATGGGGATGGGGATGTCTGTCCAAGGAGGGGGCAGGGATGGGGATGTCTGTCCCAGGGATGGGGATGTCTGTCCCAGAGGGAGCAGAGATGGGGATGTCTGTCCAAGGAGGGAAGGTGCAACCCCATTCCTGGCACAATCTCCCTGGACAGATTTCCCTTTCGTTTTCTGATCCTCTCAATGGAACTGGGATTACAAGCGGGGCAGCTCGACCCCTGAGCCTGAGAGGTGTGGAAGGTGCTGATGTGCTCAGGGTGTCCTTGCAGGGAGGGACAGGGATTCAGGGTTGGAGAGGGCACCCCTGGGGGCACCAGGCTGTCCTGGTGGGGCTGCACCCACATTTCTCTTTCCAGAAACCAGCTCTGTGTCGTAAGCACTGCACCCACGGCTGACTGATACCGCTGCCCACGCCCGAGCCCTGCCCCAGCCCTGCCCGGCCCACGGGGGCACTGCAGGGCCTGCCTCGCCGCGGTTTGGGTACCAGGGGTCATCTCCTCTTCCACAGAGCCCTGGGGACCTTCCTGAAGCTGGGAATATTCCAGAGCCGCTCCCTGCCCCAAGGCAAGAGCTCCCTGTGTCATGGGATGGTTTGGGTTGGAAGGGACATTAAGATCAACTCTTTCCACCCCTGCCATGGCAGGAACACCTCCCACTGTCCCAGGCTGCTCCAAACCCCAATGTCCAGCCTGGCCTTGGGCACTGCCAGGGATCCAGGGGCAGCCACAGCTGCTCTGGGCACCCTGTGCCAGGGCCTGCCCACCCTCCCAGGGAACAATTCCTTCCCAATATCCCATCTAAATTTCCCCTATGTCAGTCTGAGGCCATTCCCTGTGTCCTGTCCCTCCATCCTTTGTTAACAGCTTCTCCCCATCTTTCTTGGCACCTCCTTTAGGGACAAGGAGGTGAGGAGCCCAGGGCAGGAGGAGTGCAGGAGCTGGTGCGGGATGAGCAGCTCACCCGGCCCTGCAGCCCCAGAGGGGTTAATCCCTTCAGCCCCGGATTCCTCGGGACTGACCCCGCAGGGACGAGCCCGGGGACACCGGGGAAGGCAGGACCGTGCCTCCCGCCCCTGCCCCCGACGCCTGACGCCAGCTCCTCGCCCACTCCCTGGCCAAGCGGGCCAACGCGAGCCCTTTAAAGGCCGAACGGGTTCCTCCGCATTCACTCGGCGGGAGCTGTCCCTGCCCTGTCCCCGCTCCAGCCCTTGCACAACGCGCCCTCCTCAGACGCAGCCGGCACCCTGTGTCCCAAAGGTGTCCCAAAGGTGTCCCAAAGGAGTCCCAAAGGAGTCCCAAAGGAGTCCCGCTGCTCCCCCGGGCCAGCCCCGTGTCTGGGGACAGCCGTGCATGGAGGGGCCCCTGCCCTGGGGCCCTACAGCAGGTAAGGGGACTTTGGGGCGCGGGGGGCGCGGGGTGAGGGGAGCAGCAATCCCTGATCCCTCCTGAACCGCAGCAGGAGCCTGGATCTGCTCTCGTGCCCGGGCAGCTCGTGGTGTCCTTGTGGCCGTGCAGGGCAGGGGTGACTCCCCTGCAGGAGGAGGGCAGGGGATGGCAGAAGCTCCGGAGCAGCCGGGAGGGTGTCGGTGGCACAGGCATGCGTGAGAAAAGGGCTGCAGGCTGGGTGGGGACTGAAAACGCCACCAGGTCTGGGAAAACCTGCAGCTGTGGTGAAGGTGTGGTTCCTGAGCGGGTCTGAGAGAAGGGAGCTGAGCCGAACATTTCCCCTTTCCCTTCGCTGCTCTGCCCTCTTCTCCCTTCCCTGCCCGGGGAGATGCAGGGCAGAGCTTCAGCCCCAGCCCAGGCACAGATCTGGGGCTCAGAGCCCCCACAGTGCCCCGCACCCGGGGCCAGGGTGGGGCAGCTGAGCTCTGCCCTCCTCTCTGACTAACCCTGACACGGCTCCAGCCTCGCTGGCTGAGCCCAGCTCCGGCCTGAGCATGGACACTGCCTGGAGATGCCATGGCCTGGCCACCACCACGGCCTGGCCACCAGCCCGGGCCAGCTCCCAGCAGCCTGGAAGGAGCCCGGTGTGGGTGTTTGCTGCCTGCCCTGGCTGTGTCACCTCCCTCTCTGTCCCCTGTGGCTCCCACCTGTTCCACCAACCTGGCTGCTCCAAGCTCCCCCTGTCCCCCCCGAGTTCTCTGGGATGGGAGCATCTCCTTGGCAGGTTCCACGGTGGGGTGGCAATTCCCAGCTCCCGGCAGCCGCAGCTGAGCACAGAGGCTCTCATGACACAGCCCGTGCCGGGCATGTCACAGTCTGGCACCGGGAACTCAGCACACGCGGGAATTCAGGGGCTCAGCCCTCGGCCCTTGTGGTTTTGCAGCCAGGAATCATTGCCCTGGGGAATCCCGAGATCCTCCCATGAGCTGGCCCTTGCCCCAGGGCTGCAGGGGGAGGTTTAATGCTGCCGAGAGCGCCCTGCCTTGCTCAGACCATGCCAGACCCCCATCCATCCCCTCCCTCTGAGGGTGAAGGGCAGCGGCGAGAGAGCAGGGAGGAGGAGAGATGAAGAGATGGATTGTGCGAATCACTGCCACCCAGCCCCTGATTAACGCCTCGTGCCTCTCCCCGGCAGCCGGGCAGCTCCGGTGGCCACCGCAGCAGGGATGTCTGAGACCTCCTCCAGCAAGGACAGTGCCCCGGCCGAGTGCCCCGTGTGCTACGAGAAGTTCCAGCCCCTGGAGGCCACGCACCGGCGGCTCAGCTGCGGCCACACCTTCTGCCACGACTGCCTGGTGAAGTGCCTGCTCTCGGCCAAGCTGGACGGGCACGTCCAGAGCAGCATCACCTGCCCCGTGTGCCGCTACATCACCTTCCTCAGCGAGAAGCCTCTGCGGACGCTGAGAGATGCCAACCCCCGGACTCTGGAGATGCCTCTGTCGCCGTCCTCCTTGTCCCAGCTGGCCAAAAGCGAGGCCAGCAACACGCTGGTGGTGCCCAGCCACTTCGTGATGCCGGTGCAGAGCCTGGAGCGGTGCTCGGCGGGCCCGCAGGGGCTCCCGGGGCTGCTGGCACGGGAAGCTCACATCTTTGTCATCAGCGAGCACGGCATGCCGCTGGTGGCCGCGGACTGCGGCTCGCTGGGCCGCAGGAGCGGGGCGGACACGGCCAGCTCGGTGTCGTCCAGCCCGGCCCTGGGGCTCCAGTGCTGCCAGTCCCCCATGGCCCTGGCCGTGATGCTCGTGCTGACCGTGGCCATGCTGGCGGCCGTGCTGCCCTGGCTACTGCTGGTCAAGAGGGACTTGTAGCAGCTGGGACACCAGGGTGGTGTCACTGGTGCTGGGACAGAGCCGGGGCTGGAGCCTCTCTCTAAAGGCTCCTGGAGAAAGCCCAGAAGCAGCTTCAGGCGAAGCTCTCTCATCTGAATGGACTTTGAGACCTTCCTGCCGCTCTCCAGGCGCTCATGGTGTCGCTGGTGGCATTTTCTGTCCCTTTTGGTTGAAATACGGGCAGGACACACCCTGCTGGTGGTGTCCTGCAGGGTCTCGGTGGGGAGGATCCTCCTGCAGGGCCCGAGGGAGCTGTGCTGGTCCTGCCCCACTCCTCCCCAGCTCTGGGCGGGCTGGGACTGGCACCAGGCACAGGCTCTGTGCACCAGAGGGGCAGGGCTGCCAGGCTGTGGGGCTGCTGCAGGTCCCTGAGCTCCCAGGATGTTTGGGATCATTGTGATGCAGCAAGCCTGGAGCAGAAACTCAGGGTTTCCATCCCAGGGATGGATAAATCAGAGCCTGCAGCTGCCGGGCACGAGGGCAGTGACACCAGAGGATGGAGAGAGTGATGCTGGCCCTGCCGAGCTCACCCTCCCCTGTGCCACCCTCCCTGCAGTGCCATGGCGTGGGAAGGGAGGCCAGCTCATCCCACGGGCAGTGCCAGCCCTGCCCTCCCTCACCTCTCTCTGAGCTCCCCAGGGTCGTGGCTGTCCTGCTGCTGTCACAGCATCCCTCCTGCCCTGGGGACCCTGGCACAGAGGTTGGGGTCGGGGATAGGGAGCACACGCAAGTTCTGGCCACCATAAGTGGGCAGATTTGGGATCCCACCCTGCTGTCCCTGCTAGAGCCCCGTGGCAGGGTGACATTTCCTTGTCCCTCTATCCCACTCCTGAGGTCTCACAGCCAGGGGCTCATTGCCACCTGTGCCGAGCACGCTGGGCACTGCTCAGCCCCACAAACCTCCCAGCTTTGTCCCCTCTGGGACTGGTCCCACTTGAGGGGACCCCAGTGTCAGCCCCCAGGCCAGGGGGGGCAGTGGGCAGCAGGGAGGCACAGCTGGGATTCGGGAATTTCTGTGCCTGCCCTCAGGGGAGGGGGAAGGGAGCTGCTGGGCACCCCTGCTGGGTGTCACTGGTGGGGCCAATTGTGACATTTGTCCCCAGCCCAGTCTGCACCTTCATCAACTTTGTCCTCTTGACCCAGTCCCTGGCCCTGTGGGTGCTGCTCTTGCTCTGTCACCTGGGATTGTGTCACTTCATTGGCACCCAACGTGAGCAGGACATCCCTCAGTGTCGCCCAGTGTGAGCAGGACATCCCTCAGTGTCCCCCAAGGTGAGCAGGACATCCCTCAGTGTCCCCCAGTGTGAGCAGGACATCCCTCAGTGTCGCCCAGTGTGAGCAGGACATCCCTCAGTGTCCCCCAAGGTGAGCAGGACATCCCTCAGTGTCCCCCAAGGTGAGCAGGACATCCCTCAGTGTCCCCCACTGAGGTGGCAATGGGGCACAGGGCTGGCACAGCTTCCCATGCTCCCAAGGGAGGGACAAACATGGCCAGCAGTGCCACCAAGGTGGCTTTGGGATTGGACAGAACTTCCCAGGGCAACAAATAAGAACCACTTGGGGCTGGGAAGGGGCAGAGGAGCTGGTGGCGTCCCCTGCCATCCCTGGGGTCACAGCTGGAGACACTGCCCCATTGGGCTGCTGCTCCCTGGGATGCTCCTGCCCTCCCCAGCCCTCCCCAGAGACTCTGCCCTGGAATGGAGACCTTGTTTCATAACAAATAATGACCCGATCGTGACGTGTCCATGCCTCATTATTTAATAATAAACCCTGTTATTAGTCTGTCTGGGCAATTAATGCACAGTGCCAGGCCACCAGCTCCTTGGCACAGGGCTGCTTGGAGGTGGCACAGGGTGGCTGCAGCCCTGGAGATATTTGGGAAGGTGGTGGGGACTGGGAAGAGCTCCAGTGGCAGCACTGGGAGGGGAAGGAGGTGGCTTGAGCTGTGTCAGGGGCACCCATGGGACGTGGGGAGAGGGGGCCCCAAGGCTGGGGGGCACATCTGTGGTGAGGGTCCAGGGGCATCAACCCCGTGGAGGAGAGCAGGGAGTTTCCCACAGGGTGGCACTGCTTGGCCAGGGATGGCAGGCAGGGCTGGCAGGGGTGGCCACGGGCCAGGCAGCAGGAACAGGAGATATCCTGGGAAATGCTGTGCCCAGAACCCACCTCACAGGGAGCAATTCCCCGCACACAGATCTCAGCTAATGGTGATGCCTTAGGTTTTAACTTTGATATTTTCCCACTCCTGCCCTGCCCAGTGTCACTCTGCAGTTCCCTGGAGCTCGTTCAGTGCTGTTCTCTCATGCTCACACACACACAACAAAGCCTCTCCAGCTCTCCAAGGACACCCAGACCCTCCTAGGCCCAACAACTGCAAACCACAATCTTGGCAAGAGGGGGGCAAGCTTGGGCAAATTCCATCCTTGCCTGGCTTCTGCTTGGGGAATTGATGCTGAGATCCAAGTGGGAAGAACTCGGGAGCTGTCCTTGTCCATGTTGGGATGCACTGAGGCAGGAGCCTCTGGAGCCCAGAGTGTACCTCTGAAGGCCTTTCCAATCAATCCCTCCTTGATTCCTTTATTCCTGTCTGCTTTCTTTTTCCAGGGAGCCATTTAAGGCATCAGTGGCACTGATGTGGCTGCAGGGCAGGGACAGGACGAGGGGCTGGGAGGTGCAGGGACACATGGGTGGATGCCCACAGCTCTCCATGAGGGATGGGCAGCAGACGAAGTGGGCATGGGGATGATCCACAGAATTATCCAAGGGAACCTAAGCCTCGCCATGACACTGTGCCCCTCAGGAGCCTCTCCTCGGTGGTGTGGCACCCTGAGCTGTGCAAACACCAGGTCACGTTCCCAGTTCTAGGGATTCAGTCCTGGGATGTCCTCACGGGCAGGAGAAGGTCCCAGCACTGCAAAGGGACAGAGCCTGACCAGCTGAGGGGCTGGCAGGGCTTCCCAAGGCAGATTTAACATTTCTCCTGCAGAACATCCCACCCGGAACTCTGCCAGTCCTGAGTCATCCTCCAGCACTGCCTCACCCATCAGCCATGGCTCCTTCCCTGCAGGATCCATCCTGCAGGCAGAGAGTGAGCCCTGCCCGCTGGGCTGGGGCTCCAGCCGGTGCTGGGCTATCCCCAGCTGTCCCCTGCCACCTCCTTCTCTTCCTCTGCCCGAAGCTGGGCTCTGTGCAGGCCCTGCTGTGCCCCAGCTGTGCCCACTGGTGCCCCTGCTCCTCCCTGGGCTGTGGCTGGTCCTGGTGTATGCCATTTCCCTGGCTGCAGAGCACACCCTGCCCTCCCACGGCCCAGCTCTGGTCTCTGCAGGATGGCAGCAGGCTCTGAGCCCTGCCAATGGCTGGGTAATGCATCATTAGCAGCAGAAGGTGGCATTTTTATGGCACGGGGATGGGAGGAGTGGGAATTGTGCAGGCCCAGGAGTGCTCGCTGGGCAGGCACGGCTGCAGCTCCATTAGGAAGTGGCCTCAGAGAGCCCCAGCTCCATCAGCCAGATCTGGCCATGAATAATTGAGCAGGAGGCTCCTCCAAGCTCCCTGCCCTGCCCTGCAGCCAGCCCGGAGAGCCACGAGCAGCTGGGGGCTGGAGTGGGGCTGGGTCAGTGTGGGACACGGACAGGAGGTGACACTGACCCGGCTGTCCCTACCCCTGGGGCTCTCCACCATGCTGTTGGCTCCATCTCCAGCACGTGGCAGGTTCCCTTTTCCATCCTCCATCCTTATCCATCATCCACCCTTTTCCACAGTCTGTTCCATGGCCCTGGGCTGGCTCTCCTCCTGGGGCACTGCAGAACAGGGAGGTTTTCTGAGCCTACAACGAGCCTGGAGGTTTGGCAGTGCCTGAGGGGCTCAGCCACTGTCCCCACTGTGCCATCAGTGCCCACGGCAGGGGTGGCTCACTTTAGGGCTCACCTGAGCCCTAAAGGAGGGATTATGAGGACAGGACAGGGGCTGGAGCTGTGCCTTGTGAGGAGCTGATTTCTGTCCCTGTGGCTGTTGGCAGAGGGGCAAAGCTGAGGGGCAGAGGAGGGTGGGGCCAGCCCTGCCCTTCTCAGCATTGCCTGGATCATGTCAGCACCCTGGGTCACACCAGCACCTTGGAACACTTCAGCACACTGGGACACTTCAGCACCCTGGGACTCATCCTGCTCAGCTGCCCGGGCAGGCATTACACATCCCTGTGTCCTCCAGACAGATTCTTTTTGTCAAAAACTCGGTGATCTACCATGAAAGAACCCCTGGAATATCATCAGAGGTGTCTGTACTCTCCTTCCAGTAACGTCTGGCAGGGAGCAGAGAATGCATTCTCTGGGAAGAGCTGCTTTGGAACGGGGTGATGATGGGGCCGTGGGGTGAGACCCCGGCACTGCCCAGCCTCCCCTGCTCTGGCGGCCCGGGGGACAGCGGCTGAGCCGCAGTGGCACTCGATTGGGACGATAAAAAGGAGCTGGCCCGGTGTGCTGAGGGCGCAGGAGCTGCTCCTCGGGCCGAACCCCAGCCCACAGCATCCCTGAGCCCCAGCCCCGCAGGGGAGGGTGAAATCCCAGCTCGGAGCGCATGCCTCCAGCTCGGCTGTGCTGGAACCGGCTGGGAGCGGGGCTGCGGCAGGGACCCCAGGGCTGGGAGCGGCGGGGATGGTGCAGGAGGGGTGCGCAGCCCGGGAGAACCAGTTCCTCCAGGATGTACGAATCCTGCTCGTCCCCCACCCCAGCAGCCGGGGCTGGGCAGCTCCGAGGGACAGGAGGAGTTTGGGGTCCCCTGTCAGGTCAGAGGGTGCCGGTCCCTCTCCAAGCCCCCAGGCTGGTTCTGCCCGGGGGTGAGGTGCTCCCTGGAGGCAGCAGGGGCAGCCCGGCACTTGCCCAGACCCTTTATTCGATGGAATTCCTGGCTGCAGGCTATGTCCCTCCTGGATGTGTGGGTCTGGCCGTGGCTGGCACGCTGCCCTGGCCAGGGGCAGAGGGCACTCGCTGCAGAGATACCACAGCTGCTTATCTCAGTGATAAGGCCCCTGAGCTCCTTACACCAGCTTCCGGAGTGCTAGGAACCTGTGAAAATCTCGGAGATCCTCTCGACATGGTTTCATATTTGCAGGGAAAAGAATTCATTAATGTTTCATTGATTGTAAATGCAGCAGAGCCAACAGTGTCTGTATTTATTAAAGATGTTTTTTAAAAGCTTCCTTGCACTGGAGGGGTCTCTCCACATTGCCAGAGAGGGGTTAATGGTGCTGATATTTGGTCTGAATTATCCCACAAGTGCTGCCCCCATTTCCAGCTCTCACCACCCTCATGTAAGAGCTGCTCCTCCATGGAGTTACCTTGAGAGGTATTATGTGTTTGAGAGGTGTTATGTGTTTGAGAGGTGTTATATATTTGATAGGTTGTTCTGTGTTGGATAGACGTTAGATATTTGATAATGTGTGTTAATAAATGTTTCCATCCTACACAAGAGTCTTCATAGTCAGCTGAACTCCACATGAGGAACACAGGAGAATGGAGATGTGGGAGACCAGGAGGCCTCGTCTCCTCTCCCCTGAGGTCTGGATTTGGAGTGACCCAGGGGTTTGTTCCCATGCTGAGCCATCCCTGGTTTGGCAGCTGAAGTGCTGAATACTCTCCTGGCCTTTGCAGATCCCCTCAGCTCCAGCAGCTCTTTGGACCAAGGTCTTCTGACTATTTTCTGAAGTGCCCTTAGAGAGTGCCTGGGACCTTGGTAAAACAGACCTGAGACCCCCCAGCACTGGATTTTGCTTTGGGAACTCTGTATCCTGTCAGATTTTGTTGTCTGTCTCTCCCATCACCACACAGAGCAGGTCCCAGCCTGGGCACTCAGCTGCACCTCGAGCTGTCTGTCCACGTGTGAGCCCTGCTGGACCCTGGCACTCCTCCAGTGAGGTTGGCAGAGCTGTCAGCTGGACCCTCTGGGTCTGTGGTCCCCACTCAGGACAGTGGGAAGAGGCTCTGGTGCCACCAGGCCTCTTGTGCTGTGCCCTCTGAGCCAGCAGCGGGCAGGGGGCGAGTGCAAAGTGATTGCAGAGGATGCAGAGGGGGTGTCCATGTCTGGGGGGGTGTCCTGAGTGCCTGTGGCAGTGTCCCCAGCACTGCAGAGTGACACAGCTCCTGCCGTGCTCTCAGTGCTGCCTGTGCGAGAGCAGCACAGCAGAGTCCTTGTGTGGAGCTGCTCCTCTTCCTCTGCTCACTCCAGACATCCACACTCCTCCTTTCCTCTCTCCCTGTAAACAGAGAGTGAAAGGAGCTGTGAGTGCTTTAAAAGACCCTGATAATAGCTGAGAAATTCAAGATCTCTTCAATAAAGATGTGTGAAATCAAAACACTGCCACTCAGGGGACCATTTCCCACCAAACCTCAGAAGAAGCACCAGCAGAGTCCTGGGTCCAAAAGGGATGCCCAGGATGCCCAGGGATATTCAGGATCAGCCCAGCTCAAGGTATGATAAGGCTGGTAACATTTGGGCACAGAAGGAGGATTTTTGCCTCCCTGGAAGATCCAGACTCAGGAGCAAAACCTGGGCACTGCTGGGGCTGATATTGCCCTGGTCGCTGTTGCGGTGCCCAGTGAGGGATCCATGGCAGTGATGCCATCCAGGGAAGGAGTGGGAGGGAGCCCAGGTCATGAGTGGGGGACTCCTGGAGTTGCAGTATCAGTGCAGGAAGCACTGGAGGCTGCTGAGCTTTGGGTGCCCAGTGTCAGTGGGGTGACTGGGGGAGCACGGACTGCTCGGGGAGCAGAGGGAGCTGCTGGCTCCCAGTGCCCACGTGGGCTCTGTGCTGTGGCCATGGGGCTGTGCCAAGCCCAAGGATCTGGAACAGGCCCCAGCATGGAGCAAACAGACCAAGCACAAAACCACAAAAACCCAGAGGGAAAGATAAGCCCTTGAGTCAATATCTCACTGGGCCTGGGCCAGTGCTCCCAGTGCTGCACAGCAGCGAGGGACAGGGACCCATGGGTGCTTCACCCTCTCCTGTCCCACCACTGGGGCTGTCAGGAACGGGATCTGCTCCAGCCACAGGGATTTGGGAACAGCAGAAGAGGGAAGGAGCTGGAATCCTTTCCTGGGATGGAAAGGACACTGGAGACCATCAGAGCTGGTGCTCGGGAGTGCTGGGGTGTGCAGGGTCATGGGTGGCACGGGGGGTCAGGAGAAATCCCACAGCTCCTGGCGTGAGCACACACAACTGGGAGGTTTTCCCTCTCTTTCTGGGCCTGGCTGGTTGTTCCTGCCTGTGCTTGAGGGACATTGAAGTCACCACGTCCTGCCTGTGCCTGCATCCCTCTGTGCCAGCCTGGAAGAGGTGGAGGGCGCTGAAGGCACCTTGCACACAGATACAGAGACGTGTTTGGGTTGCATTTGTGCACCCCGTGCCCACGTTCATCCTGCTGGGTGACTGCCACAGACCTCGGGTGCATCAGAGAGGGGAAATGTGCAGCCAGGGACACGCAGGATGCTGTCCCAGGCTATGGTGGTGCATTGGGAGCCTCTGCTCCTCCACGGGACCGGGTACAGACCCCTGAATGCATCCCAGGAGGTCCAGGCACAAGGCTGACAGCACTTTTTCCCGTGTGGGAATCACCCTCCACCCCTCACCATCCCCAAACCACCCTCTGGCCATGCTGGTGAAGCGCACGGGACCATCCAGTCCCAGGACTTGGCCCCTAAAAGCTGCCTTCGGGAATGTCTGTCCCAGCAGCCCGGGAGGCAGGAGGGACCCGGGAGGCAGGAGGGACCCGCGGCGACAGGGACCGCGCCCCAGGTCCCACGGGGCTCCCTGGATGTTGTCCCTGAGCGCCGCGCCCAGGCATGCACCCAGCGAGGGACAGACCTGGAGAGGTGACAAAGCCCTTGGCTGGGTTTTACAGGCTGGGATGACAGGCTCAGAGCCGGCAGTGAAAAATCCCCGAGCAAATAAAGGAGGGTGTGGGTTGCTGCTGCCCTTCCTTCTCTACAGCTGCAGGATCCGACTGATGCTTGTCCCAGGTTATTATCCTGAGCCACATCAAGGAAATTCCTGAAGGACCTAATCTGGAGGGCACAGGGGTGGAAAACCACTCTGAGACCTGGGGAGGGTGAAGCTGAACTCCTGGCCTGGGCACCCTGGTGAGTGCAGGGCTGTAAAACACCACGACCTGCACGGCAGCTCCCACCCACAGGGCAGAGCTGGGAAAACCTCGGGTCTGCCTCTTGTGGGCGCTGCCAGCAGGAGGGGAAATCAAGGAAAAAATAAGAAAATGATAAAAAGGAATCTCACTGCTTGTGAGAGGCTTTATAGAGAACCATGCGAGGCAATGTCCCTGTTGTGACCCACACATGGGGACATGTCACCAGCAGTGTCCCTGCCTGGGGACTGCGATGCTGACAGGGAGCAGAGGTGAGTGCAGGCTGTGCTCTGACACTCAGCCCCGAGTCCCTGGGGACAGCTCCCTCATCTCTGCCTCCTCATTGCCTCATTCCCCATTGAACCCATCCCTCCTTGGCTGGCTCTTGGTGTGGGTGCATGGCTGGCTGCTGGCTGGGGCACCCTCCTGCTGTCCCCTCCCTCTGCCATGTGCAGCTCCAAGCACGGCGGGGCTGATCCTCATTTACCTCGGGCTAATTGGCTCCCCCCGTCCTGGCCAGCACAGGAAGAACATCCCCCTGGGATGCTGGCAGCCAGGAGGACATCATCCCTACTCTCCAGCACTCAGACATCTCCCTCTCCCCCAAGCTTTGGTGTTCCTGCTCACACTTTGGGCCAAAACGGAGCCCTCGGAGCTTCCCAGGTCAGCCCCAGCTCCTGCAGGCACTGCTGATGCTCTGTGGTCCCTCCTGCTGCAGGACCAGGCAAGACATGACCTTTCTGCCCCTTGGGTGGCTGCCAAACCAGCCAGGTACATTCTAGACAAGCCTGAGATTAAGAAGGCCTAATCTCAGAGCCAAGGTTCAAACATGGCACTTTGTACCCGGGTTCCGTGTGCTCAGCATTCGTCACCAGGCTCTTACAGCACATCAGAGCAGTGCCTTGGTGACACAACTTTCACTTGGGTTTCACTGCTCTCCTCTGCTTTGCTGGAAAAACATTTCCTGCTGGGAAAACCCTGCCTGCAGCACCCAGGGTGTGATGGGGATACCACAGAGCAGCTGGGTTTGATCCCTCACGCCTTACATTGAGGTTCTGGTGCTAAAGCACAGCCTGGAGTGTCCCTATTGACTTTCCCTGTTTGCCCAGGGTGAATGGCCAGGGGTGGCTCGTGCTCCTTGTCCCTCTGCTACGCGAAGCTGTCATGAGAGAGCAGCAGCTCTCCAGGACCCTCCTGTCCCAGCACCATCTGATGGGAAGCACTGAGGAATTACACCCCAGACAACACCCACCTCCAAATTCCACCAAAACCCCCTCCACAAATCCATTCATCTCAGCAAAACCAACTTCCCATCCATCATTAATCCATTCCAGAGCATTTTAAAATCTAACATTACTCCTGAGAGCGCCTGTCGAAGCTCTGACTGCCCTGCCAGGACCTCTGCGTCCCCCCACACCAGCCGAGCATCCCTGTGCGTGCTGAGCCGTGGGTACCTTTGCCCTGAGGGTCCATCTGGCCGCTCGATGCCATGAGGACCAGCAGGCCCTTCCCTTCTCTCTCTGTTGGGCTCCCTCCACCAGCCGAGGGATGCTTTGGACCTTCCCAGCCGCTCCTCCGAGGCCAAGTCCCCGCCGGGGCTCAGCTGCACCCCGGCTCCCCGAGGGGCACCTCGATGTTGAAGGTGTACCAGAAGACCCAGAAGACGAGGCTGAAGGCCAGCAGCAGGGCCCCCGCGTAAACGAAGAAGTCCCAGGAGCTGATGGGAGCCAAGATGCCCAGCAGGAGGATGAGGAGCCCCAGGGCGTCGCAGAGCAGGCCCAGCAGGGCGATGGCGGCGCAGCGGCCCAGCAGCCCCCGCAGGCCCATGGCGCGGCCCCGGGCCCCTCAGGGCAGCGGGGAGAGCAGCATCCCCGCGCTGCCGCCCGTGCCTCTGCCCCGGGCTGCCAGGAGGAAGTACAAATGTCACAACACACCTTGCAGAACAATCGGGAGGCAGCACGCGATACAGCTTTAACTGTTTCCTGGCCCTGCCTCCGCCCGGCCTGCAGCAGATCCCGGGGGAATTCTGTGAGAGGTCACCCCGGGTACCCTGTCCTCATCCAGGTGGGGCTGCTTCACTTCATCCAGTCTGTCCCAAAGGTACAAACCTGTCCCCAGCCCAGCCCACAGCCCTGGGATCGGAGACTCAGGGCACCTTTGGGCAGCATCCACCCAGAGAAATCTGCAGGGCATTGGCTCTGATGTCCCAGAGACAACCTGGAAACATCCTGCTATTCCCCTCTCCTTACAGGTAAACTGAGGCACAGGGATTTCCTCAGAATGCCCAAAATACATCACCCCTGACACCCTTCCAAAGAGCAGGTCTTGCTGGAGAGCCACCCATCAGAGAACCTGTGCCACTGCCCATCCCAAAAATGGGACACCAGGAAGCCACTGAGGAACCCCCAGATCAGCCAAATTTTCCCAGAGCTCCTGGCTGGTCTCCAGTGTGACTTTTTGGGATACAGGGATGCTGCTTTCCGCTCCCAGATTATGGTGGGACATCGGGAGCATCATTCCTGTCCTTCCTCTCTGGTCTGTGCATCTGTTGCAAACTGGGAAAGATCGTGGGAGGTGAAGGATCCAGGCCTGCCTCCCAACCTGATCCCAACCTTATCCCTCCTGCCGCTCCCTAACACACACAGACAGCCCTGAGCAAACCCTCTGTTCTCTGGGCAGCAGCAAAATCCTGTCACTTCCACAGTTCCCACATCCCCAATATCCAGGGTGGAAATAGGAAAGGGTTTTTTTAGGGTTTCCAACTCACTGTGGGCACTGAGAGTCCCCCGAAGTTTTTGCCCTCATTGCTGCTCGCTAAGGACAGGGAAGGCTGTTGGGTTTTGGGGAGGGATGGGCAAGTGCAGCTCATCCTGGTGGGATCTCATCTGCTCCCCAAGGTAGGAGGGAGCACCAGCAGCGTTTCAGGGTGCAGGACGGACTGGCAGCCCCAGGCTCAGGCGTGGAGCCAGCATTCCAGCATCCCAGTGGGAATCTGGGACGGCAGCCCCTGTGCCTCACAAGCCTGAGGCTGTGTTTCCAGGAAGGAGCGCTGGAAGGTCTTGGGGGAATGTAAAGCTGTGATCACAGGCACCAGTGGTCACCTGCTTCTTCCCACACCTGAATAATTGATCCCAGTGGCTGCAGAAACCTCATTGCACCAAGGGTGAATCCAGTGAGTGTGACTGAGACCGTGGGATCATGGAATGGTTTGGGTTGGACGGGACCTTAAAGATCATCAATTCCAACCCCCGGCCATGGGATACTTCCACTGCACCTCCCACTGCACCTCCCAGGCTGCTCCCAGCCCCAATGTCCAGCCTGGCCTTGGGCACTGTCAGGGATCCAGGGGCAGCCACAGCTGCTCTGGGCACCCTGTGCCAGGGCCTGCCCACCCTCACAGTTGGAACAATTCCTGCCCAATATCCCATCCAGTCCTGCCCTCTGGCAGTAGGAAGCCATTCCCTGTGTTCTGTCCCTCCAGGCCTTGCCCAAAATCCCTCTCCAGACCTCTTGGAACCTCTTGAGGTACTGGAATTTGAGCAGGATGTGACATCCTCAGAGAGGGGTCTGGCCCGGGGGTGTGCACAGCTCTGGGCAGGTTTGGAGCCCAGGAATGAGGCAGCTCAGACACCTGGAGCAGGGCGTTCCTGCCGGGCGGGTTTGCTGTGTGACCTTTGAGATGCAGGGGGAATATTTCCTCTTTGAGCTGCTCTGCAGAGATAATGACTTTTGTAATGGATTTCCTGTTCTTTTTATAGCACAGGGAAGCTGGCGGATCACATCTGAGCTTCAGCAAGACGTAACTGTGTTATGGAAAACACGATCTTTTCTCTGAACACTGTTTTCTTCGGTCTCATCCAAAGCATCATGGCAGGGTTCAGTGGGAGCCAAGAGGAACAGCAGGGAGAAGCCAAATAGGGATTTGGAGGTGCCTGGGAACAGCCCAAAGGTGTGAACTTCCCTGAAAGCTGATCAAAGGTCCCTCCAGCCCAGCCCTGCCCCAGCAATGGCAGGAGGAGAGAGTTCACATGGGTCCACCCCTCCTGGAATCTGCTCCTCCTGGACTTCTCCAGCATCCACCACTGGTATGTTATGGGATTTAGAGGGCACGTTCTTCTCTCTTGCTTCTACTGTCTCCTTTTTTTTATCTGTTGTCCATAAGACCATTCAAACCCACAGACACTCCCTGTCTCTGCAGCCCCCCCATGCCAAGGAGGTAGAGGTTCAGCAGTGCCACAACACACAGGCACAAATTCATTTTCCTGTGGAATCACCCCTGGGCCACAGCAGGGTGTGAATTTAATGTCAGCTCCTAAAGAAACCCTTGTGAAGAGCTTTCAGGTTATCCTGCTTCTCTCTTTCCCTAAATTGCTCTGGCTCACTTCAAGAAAAGGACGCAATTCCCAGAGCTGGGAGCTCCAGTGCAGAGTTCCTTCCATCCCAGGCAGTGACCAGGCATTTGTACCCTGTACTACCAAGGGGGAGTTCTCACTTTGCTCCTGGACTTCCACCTGCACTTATCCCCCAGCTGTTTATCTGACTTTCCCTTAACCTTCCTGTCCCTTTGCCTCCCTGTCCCACCACAGATCTGGGCAGTAAAAAGCAAGCTCCACCTGATAAATCCCCTCCTCACCAGGCTCTGCTGCTCCTCAGGCTGTTTCCTTTTCCTGGGCAGCTCCATCCTCTTGCCAGGCCCCTTCCTGAGCTGCTGCCCCCCAGACAGAGGTGTTCATTCAGCCCTCACCCAGCAGCCAAACCAGCTCCAGCCCCACTCCCTGTCCTGTCCTCCCCCTGCCCTGCCCGGTGGGTGCCACACCATCCCCAGGCTCTGCCAGCACACCCTCCCCACACCACAGAGATGTGACACCACAGCAGCCACGTGCAAATCCCTTGGGAACGTTTTCCTTTAATGAAACCTCGTGTTCTTGTTATAAATGACCAGTCTGGAATCCAATTCAATTCTTGGTCTCAGTGACTTCTTACCACATTAACATCTCACCTTAGCTGTGAGATGTGGCCAACAGGAGCTGCCTCTCTCCATTTGGCAGTTCCAGTCCTCCTGGAGCATCCCCTTGGCCAGGCAGCCCTGGCTGAGCACATTTCTTTGCATTTCCAGGTGCCTCCCCCATCCTGGGCAGCTCTGGGACCCCCACCCATGCCCAGAGCTGCAGCCAGGTGGGACCTGGGGGTGCTCTTCACGTCACTCCCTGATTTCCCATCACAAATCCTGGTGTCCATCCTCACTCTGGCTGTAGCTGCCCCGAGCAGGAGCTTTGGGTGAGCATCCCCTGCCCATGGCAGCTGGAGGAGCAGAGGCTGGTGCCCCTTGCCAGGGCAGGGTGGAGAACGGCAGCAGAGCATGGCATGGCACGAGGGATGGCTGAGGAACAACAGCTTTGCTGGGTCCTGTGCCAGATCTTGTCCAGCCCCATCACCAACCTGGCACTGGCTGGCCAGGAACACCTACACCAGCCAGGAAATAAAGCTCAGGGCCAGGCTGAGCCTGGGGCAAAGGGACTTGTGTGCTCAAATACTCATAATCCAGATGTGCCAGCTGCCAGGATGGGATGTGCCAGCTCGGGCTCTGCCCACACGGGTGGCAGAGATCCCCAGGCAGCCCTGGGCAGAGACTGGGGGTGGCCTGGCACCAGTGCTGCGGTGAGCCCAAGCTCCCTCTGCCAGGCTGTGGAAACACAAGTGCTTCAGGTCTCAGGCACCTTGGAGCATATTTTCGGGCAGAAATGTTGGTGTGGCACCAGTTTCAGAAATGAGGGAGTTCAAGCAGAGATGGCCAGGAGGAGGCTGAGTGTCTCCTGGGAGGGAATCAGTTCCCAGCCCCGAGCACAGCTCCCACAGCCCCATGGTCCTGGATGTCAGCAGACACATTTCCCTCATCCCTGCCCTGCCAGGTGCCTGGAGCAGCAGGATCTGTGCCCTCTGCAGGATCTGTGCCCTCTGCAGGATCTGTGCCCTCTGTAGGGTCTGTGCCCTCTGTAGGGTCTGTGCCCTCTGCAGGGTCTGTGCCCCTCTGCTTCTGCTGTGCCTCCTGATGCTGTGCAGAGCCCCCAGCCTGTCTGGAAAGTTAGGGAGTTTGAAGGAATTGTGTCTCCAGTCACATGGCTCCTCTCTGCTGACGGATCCTGCAGAACCTCCTGGGGGAGCTGGGCTCCTTTGGGGTTTTGCTTCAGCCCAGGTTCCTTTTGGGGCTTTGCTTTGCCCAGAGTGTGCTGTTGGGTCACTCTTTGGACAGGGAGGAGATGCAGAGACTTTGGACCTGCCTTGCTGGGCTCAGCTGGAAAATCCTGCTCCTTTTTTCCTGGGGTGACCTGGACGGAATACAAAGTTCACTTTCACACTGGAGACCGTGTAGGGAAGAGACTGACTGGGATGAAATCCTCTGGGGAGTACAAGAACGAGTTTGTTTTCATGGCTGACCAACACAGGTTGGTGGAGGGGACGGGAGCCCTCTCAGGAAGGTCCTGGCTGCCCTCAGCGGTTGAAGAAGAAGGACTTGAGGCTCTGTAGGAACTGCGACTTCTGCCTCTGCTTCTGCTTCTTGCGGATGATGGGGATCCAGACCAGGCCACAGACCAGGAGCATCAGCCCCAGGGAGAGGAAAGCCGGGCCACACATTTTGAAAACGTTTTTGTGGTCGGGCAGGAAGCAGGAGAGGCTGGTGATGACCATCCCGAAGAGGAAGACGGCAGCCCCCACGGACACCACGATGACAGGCTTGTGGTAAATGTCCCACTTGCTCCGGGACGCGCTGGTCCACACGGACTCGCTGCGGGAGCTCATGCACAGCGTGCTGCCCGTGGTGCTGCTGATCAGCTCCTTGGACTGCGGGGACTTCTCGCTCTCCTCGGGGCTCTTGGGGGGGATCTCCATGGTGGTGGGATCAGAGGAGGACACCTGGGATAGACAAAAGGGAAAGCAGAGCAGGGCAAGTGATGGAGAATGGAGGGTGCCTGTGGGCTCTGCAAAGGGAAATTTCTCAGCTTTCTGCTCAAGTTGTGGAAATTTACCACAGCTAGAGCAGAGCTGTGAGAGTCAGAGAAGCAAAACTTCTCAGGGCCAGAGGATGGGAAACTGAAGAAAGTTATTGTAAACAATTGGAAATGTTATGACAACTCTCTATCTCACTGAAGATGTTTTTACTTTTGTTATCCTAATGAGTTTCTGTGTGATTGACTGATGGTGTGAGAGAGGTGTTCATGCTAGGACCAATGCCTGTGTCCTGTGTGTCTTGCCTCTAGCAATCTGGGTTATAAAAATGGAGGATTTCTTTTAATAAATGGCTTTTCTCTGAAAAAGTTCATGCCTCATTTTGTCATCTTTTGGACTCTACTATGACAGGTGCTTCCCTGTAGGCTGACTTTTTAGTGGATCTTAGAAAAAGAGAGCAACAAGCTTGGACAAAGCAATTTCTTTTCAAGTGTCTTGGGTTGTAACACTTCTCCCATTTCTAAAGGGAACATTTGCAGGTTCCCAGGAAAAAAATGTAAATATGAGCAGCTCTGCAAGGCACCCTCCCCTCTGTGTGCAGAGCACTAATGTCAGGCTGCTGCAGGAACCATCCGCTGCCTTTCAGCTATGCATTTCCACTAGAGAGGATTTATTCTCCCTTTTATTTCCTGGCAGAACCACCTCTCTCACCACAATTCCCAGACCCTGCTCATTTTCCCAGCACTTCCTGGCAGAGCCTGATTTTCGGTCACAATTTTGCCTGCCTCTGGCTAAGGAAGGATTTCACTCCCTGCCAGTGCCTGGAGTTGTTTGGGAGCACTGGGAGAGCTAATGCAATTCCAGTGCCTGCTGTGCCCCTGCTCCATCCCTGATCCATCACAGATGTGCTGGGATGTGCTGGATGCTCTGAGCAGCCTGGCAGGAGAGTGCTATCGGATTTCTCCCAGCTTTTCCAGCCACTGTAGTTGGAAGCAGACAATCAGCAGATGACTCTTTGCTGTCTTGAAGATGCCTCCAGAGCACACCTGACATTTCACATCTGGTGGCTTCTGAAACCCTGGGCTGCTGGGGTTTCTCCCTCCCCTCTCCATAAGGGAGACCCTCCTGGGATTGTTCCTCCTCCCTTTGCTCTTCCAGTGCTTTGTGTGGGGATGTTTGGTTTCTGAGCTGGGGAATCTCCTCGCTGGAGACTCCAGAGCCAAAGCACAGCACATCCCTGGGGATCCTGGGGCTCCAGCCCCACACCCCTCTGGGAATCAGCGCTCATGGAAGAGAAAATTTTGAGGAAAACCCTAAGTGAGCTCAGCACTCCATGGATGGGGTTTGCCCTGATCCTTGCTGGGGAGAAGCAAAGAGCCCAGCCCAGGCTGAGGCCAGGCCAGGGTCAGACCCTGCCAGGGGACAAAGTGAGCTCTGCTCTGCCTGGCACCAGTGCCCCAGGCTGGCGGGGCTGGCTGGGTGGCAGCTCTGGTCACCTGCACACAGCTGTGCACACACCTCCCTGCCTGCCTGGGTGACATGGGTGTCCCGGGTGACATGGAAACTTTTTGTACATGAAGGATTTTTCAGACATTTTTGTGTCTGGGAGAAAAGCTTTTTTTACACAGTAGCAAGAACAGCAAGGAAGAACAAATTGATAAGAACATTTGTTATGAATTATTTTTTTGTATTTTTTAGGATTTTTTTTTTAGCTAATGAAAACTGGACTTTGTACTGTTTCTCACAATGTTAGGTATGAACATTGCTTTCTTCTTAAAAAAGGGATCTCTTTGCATTTTGCTTTTGCTTTTGCCTTTGCATAAATAAAAGATCTTTGCCTTCTGATGCTTCTGAGAATAGACTTTTCCTTTGTTGCAATAGCCTAGCCAGAGACCAGACACCAAGAGGGTGATGTCAAGGTCCTGCCCTGTTGAGGAGGACAGCTAGTCTGACAGCTTCACAAATTTTAATTTAGACATGGATAACTTCTATTTGTGAGAAAAGTTCATGAGAAGAAATTAGTTTGTATCTATGTGAATGTAGTGTCAACAGAAACAAGAAAGTTAAACAATAAAAATAAAGAAAACAATAACATATCAGCACCTGATATGGTATTTTTCTGAATTCTTGAATGCTTATGCTATAGGCAGCCAATGGAAGTATATTGTACTTCACAGTAACCAATAACTATGTAATCCAAATCATAACATCCAAAAGTCTATAAAAAGAAGCTGCTTTGTTTAATAAAGACTTTTTTGCACATTTTCCAAAGCACTCTGTGTGTGTGTTGTGTCTGCCCCAGCAGTGACACTGCCCCACAGACAGGGACCCCCTGGCCCTTCCCACGGCCCCATGGCTCTCTGGGGCTTCCAGTGGCCTCTGGATGGCTCCTGATGGCAAAGAGCAGCACCAGTGCTCTGCAAAGCTTTGGGATGAGACCCAGAGCATTGGTTTGTCCTTCAGGCAGGAGATGTGTCCAGCCTGCCACCCCAACAGGCAGCAAATCCTCGCTGGGTCCCAGCTGGGAGGAACCCAAAACCCTGCGGAATGGAGGGAAAGGTTTTCCTGCTGCTCTGAAGAGTCTCAGCTGAGCTCTTAATCAGTCCTGATGTCTAAGCTCAGCCCAAGACCTCCCAGGTAACAGCAGTGGGTGCGTGTGTGCCAGCAGAAGGGCTTTGCTGCTCTGGAGGATCCGTGTGGCCGTGGGATGGGAAGGGAGGAGGCTGCTGCACTCACGGGCGTGCACAAACTCAGCAGAAACTTTTTGTGAGGCGCCAGTGCTGGCCAAATTTCATCAAGAGTGGCTCTCAGTCAGATCCCAGCGAGAGAGATGCACACTCAGTGACCCAGCATGCCCGAGGTCCCCAGGAAACCCGGTCAGGCAGGACTGGAGGCTGTGTCCTGGTGGGGACCTGAGCCGCCCCAGCTGCTCCGCGAAGAGCAACCCCACAGCCCCACAGCCCAAACCCCTGAGGGGGAAACAGCACCCAAACCCCCCAAGGGACCGAGTGCTGAGCCCACTCACCATGCTGTGGCCCTGCTGTCCCCGCTGGCACTGGGTGGCACTGCCTGTCCCCCGAGCACGCCACGGAGTGACCCCACCGCTGGCTCCTGCGGGCACGAGAGCAGCCTCAGAGCAGCCCCAGCTCTGTACCAGCCCCAGCAGGGCTGGGTTCTGCTGCTGGCAGGGGACAGGGGCGTTGTGGGCTGCCCCAAAACCTCATTCCTGACCCCACACCACTGCCCCCTGGGCAGCTGTCCCTGCAGACCCAGACCCTGCAGCGTGTCAGGGGCTGTCACCTCACCTACCACCCCTACGAGGTGTCAGATGGGAACTGAGACAGACCCAGTGTCCCTTTGCTGGTGGAGTGGAGCTGGGCTGGGCCCTGCATCCCTCAGGAGCAGCTTCCCAGCACTGCCAGAGCCTGGGAGCTCCCAGAGCACACCCAGGGACCTGCTGGGCGAAGAACACATGCAAACCCCACTGTGGGGCTCAGCCAGAGGGTGCCCCCCAGCCGTGCCATGCTGTGCCCCTCTCCCTTTCCAGACCCAAACCCATCCTACTTACGCGGCGAGCAGGGAGGGGTGGCTGCGGCCGGAGGCTCCTTCTCCAGAGCCAGGCTCATCCCAAGCCCCACATCCCTCTGGGTGTTGTCTGCTGGGCTCTGTTGAGTCTAATAAACAATGGAGCATCCCAGCTCCGATGATCTCACCAGCCTATCAGGATATTGTTTAACTCCTTGTGTCCCTGCCCCTGGCTCCTGGGCCGTGTGCCTGGGAGGGTTGGATAAAAGGCTGTGGTTTGGGAGGCAGGGCAGGGCCTGGAGCAGGAATCCAGCACTGGGGGGGTTGATGCTGATCCAGACTTGGACCATCAGCAAGTTCCTGAAACATCTCTGGAGTGCAATTTCTGCCCTCTCAGAGCATGGAGTAGTAGCCAGCAACTGCAAAGTGCTTTGAAGCTCATCAGCGAGGCATTAGAGGGATGCAAGGTATTAGCAATTATCTATTAATTAACATCCTGAGTCCATTAGAGGGAGGAGGATGGAAGAGAGGGGAGGTTCTGGAATACTGCTTCCTTCCAGGACCCCCCAGCCGAGCTGGAATCCCCTCTTGCAGCAGTGTGGGTCTGCCTGGTGCGGGGAAGGGATCCAGCAGTGCCACTGCTGCTGCCCAGGGCTGGGCTCCAGCCTTGGAACCTCCATCCCTGAGGGACCCTGGCTGGGTTGTGCAGTGAGAAATGGTGTCTGAGCTGCACCACAGCCCTGGCCAGAGCAGGATGGGCTGGGGAGAGCCTGTGGAGCTCTCCTGGGCATGTGCATAACCCACAAGGGTTAAGGTTGGGCACAGAGGCAGCACAAGGGGCTGAAAGGGGAAGGGTGGGGGTCCAGAGGGTCAGTATGAGGGGACACCCCCTTATCCAGGTGTGAGGGGCTCACAGGAAGACAAGAACCTGGCTGGGGTCCTTGCCCAGCTCTGTGCGGACCCGTGGCCAGCAGTGGTGGCCATGGTGGTGACACTGGGACAGGCTACAGAGCTTTGGGGAAGGGGCAGCTGGGGCAGGAGGCTCCCTGTGCTGTCCCTGCTGTCCCCGTGCTGTCCCTGTGCTGTCCCGTGCTGTCCCTGCTGTCCCTGTGCTGTCCCTGCTGTCCCCGTGCTGTCCCTGCGGTCCCTGTTCTGTCCCTGCTGTCCCCGTGCTGTCCCTGCGGTCCCTGTTCTGTCCCTGCTGTCCCCGTGCTGTCCCTGCGGTCCCTNTGCTGTCCCCGTGCTGTCCCTGTGCGGTCCCTGTTCTGTCCCTGCTGTCCCCGTGCTGTCCCTGCTGTCCCCGTGCTGTCCCCGTGCTGTCCCTGTGCGGTCCCTGTTCTGTCCCTGCTGTCCCCATGCTGTCCCTGCTGTCCCCGTGCGGTCCCTGTGCGGTCCCTGTGCTGTCCCTGCTGTCCCCGTGCTGTCCCTGCTGTCCCCATGCTGTCCCTGCTGTCCCCGTGCGGTCCCTGCTGCCACCGCGCGGGGACACGGAGCGGCACCGCGACCTGGGGACACCTGAGCTCAGCGGGGACCCCCCGGCAGAGTTTGACAAGGACAAGCGCCGGGTTCTGCCCCCGGGATGGGGGAAGGAGGGACCTGGGGGTGGCAGCCCAAAGGGCCACCCTGTCCTAGGGGCACCAGGGCGGGCAGGGCCAGCCAGGGGAGGGGGGGATTGTCCCGCTCTGCTCTGGGCTGGGGCAGCCTCACCTCGAGTGCTGGGGCAGTTTTGGGTGCCACAGTATGAAAAGCATCTAAAGCTATCAGGGAGTGTCTAAAGGAGGGAAGTGAGGATTGGGGAAGGGTCTGGAGGGGGTAGACGAGGAGCTCTGTCCTCAGTATATTTAGGGAGGATAATTAGAATAATGGAATATCCTGAGTGGGAAGAGACCCACAGGATCACCCAGTGCAGCTCCTGTCCCTGCACAGACACCCCCAAATCCCACCCTGTCCATCCCTGGCAGCGCTGCCCAAACGCTCCTGGAGCTCTGGCAGCCTCGGGGCTGTGCCCATTCCCTGGGGAGCCTGGGCAGTGCCCAGCACCCTCTGGGGGAAGAACCTTTCCCTGATATCCAACCTGATCCTGCCCTGGCACAGCTCCAGCCTTGTGTCCTGTCCTCCCTGTCCCAGGGAGCAGAGCTCGGAGCTCCCCCTCGGGAGGAGCTCTGCCCTCAGTCTCCTCCAGGCTGAACAAACCAAGTGCCCTCGGGTGGCCCCTCCAGACGCTTCCCCACCCTCGTGTCCCTCCTTTGGACTCTCTCTGAGATCTCCACATCCTTCTTTTCTCTCTCACACGGTGGTGCTGGTATTGTGTGGCTCAGCCCGGGACGTGCCCTGGCACAGTCCTTCCTGCTGGGACAGGAGCCTGCTTGCCATGGATGTGGAGGTGTCCAGCACCAGGGAGAAGGGCCCATGGACCGGCCCGAGCTCAGCGGGAAGAGGGAACACAGGAGCAGTAGATGGAGCTGTTGCCCTGTAGGATGATGCTGGCAGGGGCAGGAGAATCCCAAATCCCAAATCGGGAGTGCTGGATCCATCCCAGGCCTCTGGCAGGGGAAACTGAACCCCAAAAATTCTTCTCCAGACCCTGTCCCCCTCTCCCCAGTAGTGTCACTGAAAACCTCCAGGTTAAGAATTCTTTATACTTTGATATCAGCATAAATTCACTAACTAGAACTTAGCTAATGATGTAACTAATTTTCCCAAGCTTGTCCCTCTTCTTTCTAAGGTGATGGTTTACAGTTTTTGGTTCTGGGTGTCCTAGGAGACCAAACTAGATTTTGTTATGTCTATCTTAGCGTAAGAGAACAGCACTTAACAAGTTATAGGAAACTTCAGAGTTACACTGGGCAGTGTGGGAATTGAAAAATATAAAAGTTAAAACTTAAGGCATTGGGAGGGCTCCAAGGAGAGCGAGCCAGAGGTGTCACTGCCCTGCCAGCCCCAAGGCTCTGCTCATGGGGGACTCGGGGACACCTCCAGGCTGTGCCCTCGGTTTGGCTGAGCTGTGTGAGAGGAGCCTGAGCTGTGCCAGCATGCTGCATCCTCCAGGTTCAGCATTTCAGACGTCCCCACCAGCCCACAGGGAACTGTTCTTTATGTTTGAATTACTACAGGGGGAGAGATAACAACGCCATAATTAGGTTTGCACCTTTGAAATCTTATATTTCTTTTGCAGCTTGAATATTTATGCAATCACAGAGCTTCGCGTGTCCCAGTTCTCCACATTATTTATTTATGTTCAACAACGGCTGCACTTGTTAAATCACAATGTTTTCAATAAAAAAATATGAAAAGGGAAGAATAAAAACCTCACCTCGAGCCCAGAAGTGCTTTTTCCTCCTCTCCCCCAAGCCTCAAGCCCTTACCTTGGATCCTTTCTAGCTGGAAGCCCTGGGGATCTCTTAGCTCCAAATTCATGATAAGTTGTGCAAATACAAATCATTTGTTTCTCTGAAGGAGAAAAAGGCTGGGCCAAAGTGGGAACTGGGGATTTCTCACTGAGGAGCCTCAAAGCTGGTGATGGATCCCAGCCCTGCACATGGGGAGTGTCCCTGTGGGCTCGGGGACAGGGCATGGCAGGCCTGGGACAGGGGGAGGGTAGAAATGATGTGGCTCTATTTCTAGGGCCTTTCCACAAAATGACTCATGTTCATGGATTTGTTGAGATCAGAAGGCTTTTATTATCAAAATATTATCGAGAAGAAAGATCAAGTTTTCTCTCTCCAGCCAGGTTAGCTGGAGGGGTCGTCTGTGCCCGACTGTGTCCATGTCTCTCCAGCACAGTCAGTCCAAGAATGAAAACAAACAAAACACAAAATTCTTTCACTGGTCAGGGAAAGCACCTTACCAAAACACTTCATATTAGTTCCATCCTTTCATATTTACAAGTCAAGGATTTCTCCTGGGAAGCTGCAGAACTTCCCTTTAGAAATGGAGTTAACTATAAGAATTGGAGACAAGTTAAAAAAGGAATTGCTTTCTCCAGCTTGTTGCTGTGTTCTCTCTGAGCTCCACTAAGGAGTCAGTGGCACAGGGGAGGCCAAGCCCCACTGCCACAGACACACCAGTAACCCCAGTATGGGAGCAGACTCCAGCAGCACTGGCTGCTGCTGTGGGTCTGGTGTTAAACCTTGGGCTCTGGAGTGTGGGAGAGGAGATGATTGTGCTCTGCACATCTCAGGGAGAGGGCAGGGTGACAGCCTGGGGACAGCTGGGACAGCCTCACATGCTGGGAGGACACGAGGGCTGGGAATGGCTCCAGGGGTCCCCGTGGGTTGTGCTGGGTGCTCAGTGCTGGGGTCAAGAAGAAGCAAATCTGGAGGAGCCTCAGCAATGCTGAGACCAGGAGAGATCGGGTCAGGGATGAGGAATGGGTGGGCTTTCCTGGCCCTTGGATTCCTGCAGATGGAGCTCCAGCCAGGGATGAGTAGGGCTGCTCCAGGGTGTGGGGTTTCTCCATGTTTGGGGTTGCTCCAGGGTGTGGGGTTGCTCCATGGTGTAGGGTTGTTCCATGGTGTGGGGTTTCTCCATGGTGTAGGGCTGCTCCACGGTGTAGGGCTGCTCCACGGTGTAGGGCTGCTCCGTGGTGTAGGGTTGCTCCAGGGTGTAGGACACAGCTGCCTGTTCTGCCCTAAAGAAGCCTCAGCCACGACATTCCTGCAGCTTCCCATGACCTTGTCCTTCAGGGTTCCTGGCTCTCCTGCCCTCCCTATCCCTCCCTGGCCACAGCCTCTCCCCCCCTGCTCGTCCATGGCTGCAGGGCACCGAGCGAGCAGCCAGGGCACAATTGGCAGCATTAGAGTTTGGGATGATTTCTGTTTGGAGCTGCTCTGTGCATGGATTAGGGATTAAAATAAATTGACGAGGCAATCACCCCCCTGCAATTAGATGAGGACGTGGAAACAGATTTACCATTGCCTGCTCTTGGATAAGTGGCTGCAGGAGGACGTGGCTGCTTCAAAGTGTCTCCTGTATTTATCTCCTTAATCACTTTTTTAAGCATACATGGTTTATTGTTTTATTGATTGGACAGAGCTTTGAATAATCAATGTGGCTTTAAGAATTCACTGGGAATGACAGAATTGCAATTAAGTAGAGTATGTGAAGAGAGCCTTAACCCATCTCATTAATTAATGAGGTCATTTTTCAAGTGTTTCGTAGGAGCCTTTGGGAAAAGAAGGTGGCAATTGATTGTAATCCCTGGAGAGGTTTTATTCTCCTTCCTCCTGCAAAGTTATCTCAGACTCCCTGCCCTGTGCAGGGACCTTCGTGTGTCCTCCTGCAGCTTCTTTGTGTGAACAGGACCAGAGTGAGGAGGAATCTCAGCCTGTCCAGATCTCAGGGACTTTTCCTTTGTGCAGCCAAACCCCTGGCCCCGGACCCACACCCAGACCTTTGGAATGAGCCCTTTGTCCTCTCCCCCTGCCCCAGGAGATGCTTCCTCAGGGCAGGGAGAGGCAGTGCCTGCTGGCACCTCTCTGCCTGAGCTGTGACCTTCAAAAAGGCTCAGATTTTTGGGGTTCTGCAGCTTTTTTCACACACTCGTTTGGAAAGAGTGAGTGCCTGGCCAGGGCGTGGCTCTGGACGGCTCAGAGCAAGGCTGGGGCTTGGGGCAAAAGGGGCAAGGTTTGGGGCAAAATCTGCTGTGGGAAATGGAGAGATTCTCCCAAGCTGGGTGGGCTGGACACGAGGCTGGGGATCAGGAGCAAGGCAAGCAGGGCCATTCCTCATTTGCAGACTGCCTGGAAGAGCACAGCAGCTGCTCGGGCTCCCTCCGCAGATGGGAGCTCAGGCACGAGCACACGAGCTCCTGGAGCCAGCCGAGCCTTCAGGGAAAAGTGATTCATGCTTATATTTGCAAATAAACTCCTGTTCTGTCTTCGCTCGCACTTTGCAATCTGCTCTCTGCTCAGGTAGGAAGGAAACTGCTGAGAGCTCCCAGGAACGTTTCCAGAGCAGGAGAATTCTGCTCGTCCAAACACCCTCAGCACAACCTCATTACTCATCCTCCCCTTCCACAAAAATTGGTCCCCTCCTTCTAATAAGGAACAAAAAAAAAAAAAAACCCACACTATTTTAGGCTTTTTCAGTGAATTGCTCGTGGTTAAAGAGAGAGTTGGGAATAGTCTGTGATGTTGAGAAGTCTCTGTATGAAATATCGAGTGGTGCTTAAGGAAGTCAACTGCACTGAGGTATTTGTGTGGCAGAAATGGGACTGGCAGAGGAATGCCAATGAAAAGGAGACAGAGAAAGCAGCAGAGGCTGATGGCTCATGAGGAGAAAATGTTTTCAGCTGGGCCAGGCTGAGATGGAGAAATTGTCTAGGTCAAGTTGGGCCTTGTCTGCTCGGTGAGGGAGGCACAGCTCACTCTGAAAAGAGAAGTGCCAATGTATTTATTTGATGCCAGGGTGATTTGTTGCTTTTTCTTTCACACCCCTCTCACACACTCTTCTATAGTTTGATGTATTCTCAGTGCTTTTAGCCCCACACTTGTAACTGCCCAAGGCTGAGAACTCAGCTCAGCCCCATGGCACCCTTAAACCAAAAAACCAAATATTCTAAAAGTCCCAGATGCCAAAGTCCTCACCAAAACATATTTTTGTAAATTAAAATAAGCCCATCTAAAAAGAAAGTTCCTCAAAACAAAAAGTTCAGTTGAGCCTCTCACTAAAAAATCTTTGATAAATATGCTAATTAGCAAGGCCCATAATTTGTGTATTTTGGTGTGGGGGGCTCCCAAAGAAAAACTTCTTACTTTCTAAAGAAAACAGTTTTGCAAACATTTCACGTTCTCAGAAAAAGATTGATAAAATTTTTGTGAACATCTCTTGTTCTCAAAATAACAAGTACTATTTTTGACTTTAATTTCTTATTTTCTTGTGTGTGTTTTCAAAATATTCTCTCTCTAGCTCATCCAATGGTGGTAAAAAAAAAAATTGTCGTTTAACCAATCAAACAACTAGTAATGAAAAACCCTATAAAAAGAAATAAATGTTTAAAGAACCCTCTAAATTTTTTTGAAATGGGGATCTTTTCTCTTCATTCCATGAGCCACAGATGGACACCACACTTCATCTCACCTGGGCAGGAGCGTTTGGCACTCAGGGCAGACTCGGGGCTGCACCAAAGCCCTGCTCAAGGTCCTGTTCCAGAGGAAATCACAGCCACGAGTGCTCAGTGAGTGCTCTTAACCTGCTTTGGCTCCAGCAGACATGGAGCCCTGCGAGCCCTGGGCCACCAGGAGTGCTGTGGCACACAGTCCTGCAGGGGTGGCACTTGGGGACTGTGGTTACAGTCACGGAATGAACACACACACACACACACACAGAGTGTGCGGCTCGGGCAAGGAAAAGCTCAGTTTTATTTTTCACACTGATGTTTATAGATCCTCTAAAAAGACCCTGGATTGGAGGGTGAGTTCTCTTCCTCTCCACTCACACTGATGCCTTAGGTTTTAACTTTGATATTTTTCCAATCCTGTACTGCTGGTGTGACTCTGAAGTTTCCTGGAGCTCGTTCAGTGCTGTTCTGTGTGCTAAGATAGACATAACAAAACCTCTAACTTGCCCTTCAAAGACACTCAGAACAAGAACTGCAAACCTTCATCTTGGGGAGAGGGGGGCAAGCTGGAAGAAATCACATCACTGGCTGGGTTCTAGTTGGTGAATTCACATTGTTATAAAAGTGTGAAGCACTCATGACCTGTCCATGTTGGGATGCACTGAGGCAGGAGCCTCTGGAGCCCAGAGTGTACCTCTGAAGGCCTTTCCAACCAATCCCTCCTTGATTCCTTTATTCCTGCCTGCTCTCTGTTTCTAGGGAGCCATTTCAGGCATCAACACTGGTCAAACTAAAAGTCCATCAAATTCTCTTCTATCAAGAAAGGAATGCAAAACAAGAGAAAGGGTTATAGAAACATTGTTTTGTTGATATGAAATACGTGAGAAAGGCTGACTCCAAGTCAGGGCAAGAGGTGCCAAGGTGGGCTGTGGTTGAACACTGGACACAGTGACCTTGGAGGTGTTTCCCAACCTGTGATCCTGGCATTCCAAGGTTTGGGGGGGATTTTCTGGAGAAGGCAGCCCTGGGCTGACAGCCCAGCCTTGGTCCCACTTTGTTTCTGAAGCGAGTGGCAGCTCTGGGGCTGAGCTTGTAGGACAGGGCTGCGTCAGAGCAGCCATCTCTGATTTCCCTTTGATAATTCCCTTCCCCAGACAGCAGCACTGACAGAACCAGCACAGCTCCTCCTGCTCTGGCAGCAGTGAAAGCAGGAGCTGCTGCAGGCAGACACACTTTGAAATGGGAAGGGCTGGGGAGAAGCTGAGCAACAACAATAATAATAACAATAAAGAAGTAAATATTTTATTAATTAAAATTCTCCCCGAGTCACTCCCAATCCCTGATGTTTATTGATGGCCATCAGAGGATTAACCAAATGCAATGGGGATTTTTGCATGGCTATTGTGCAGGCACACACTCCCCTCATGGGGGTGACAAGGTGGGTGATAAATAGCACATCTTAAACACACAGTGCTGCTGGAGGATCCATCCATCTCCTCCGGGAAATTGGCTGTGCCAAGGCAGGGAAAGGCAGGCAGCAGGCACGGCTGGGGGAGGACGAGGTCTCCAGCCCTGTTGATCCATGGAAGTGCTGTGTGTGGCCAGGACTGGGGCAGCCTGGCCCAAAGGGAGTCAGGGGTGCTGGAGAGTCCTGGATGGGAAGCGATTCCCAAGAGGGAGCACAGGGAACATCCCTGAACCTCCCAGAGCCACAGGACATCTCAGGTTAGGAGCGAGCACAGGTGCCTGGCTGGCAATTCTCTGCCTCCCCATCTCCACCCTTTCCTGCTCTTCTAGAACATCACTTCCAAGTCTCACATTTCCCACATATCTCAGCTGTTTCACCATCCCGGATTTCCTTTCCTCCCTGTTTATTTCCTGCGTTTCCAGCACTCATCGATCAGAAGCCTGTGGAAACCAAAAGCAGGTCAGTGGGACAAATTAATTCTCTCTGTCCTCTGTGCTAAGACTTTATGACAAGTGGCTAATCATCTTTGATTCCTCTGGTACTGCTGGTAATGACATTAGCCACGATTAACTCATCTAGCTCATCTGTGGATTTAATATCTAATTCACCAGCACATCAGAAGGGAGCCGGCCGAGATGTTCAGGGAGCAATAACCCCTTTTTATAAAGCAGTAACCCCTTTTCCATGCACTGGCACTTTGTTTGAAGCAGTTCAGAACGACCTTCTGGGATTAATTGATCAGTTGTGAGAATCTCTGAGACCTCTGCCATCGTGTTCTCGCCTCAGGGCGCTCCTGATGAGCAATGGCAATTAAAGCTTTCCAGAAAAATGCAGGGGGAAAGGAGCATCTGTGTGGGCTCAGGGAAGTGTGGAGAAGGATGGTGCTCATAGCTCCCAGGTACCTGAGCTCCCACAGCTCATGGAACCTCTCATTTTCCCTTGGTGCCCCAGCCCTTGGGCTGTGCCTCTCGGCAGAGCAGGCCTGGGCTGGGCTGGGATCTGCTGGGATCTGCAGTTTGCTCTGTGAGGGAGGAGAACTGAGCCCATTCCAGCTCCAAATGGCTCCATTGTATCTGCTTTACATAAGGAGCTATAAATACCCTCCCTGCTTGCTGTGTGCTGATTTCCCTGTCTGCATTTTTAATTGTGGTGGCAGCTGTGGCGTTTTTAAGCTAAATGGGGAGATCTGCCTGACTGGGGTGTGCTGGGAGGGGTCTGAGTCCCTCCAGACCAGGAAAACAGCTCAAAATATGGTCAGGTCCTGGCACTGCCCTTGGGTTTCAAGAGGAGAAGGGTTTGGAAAGGCAGAAGGAATGGGAGCACCCAGCTGGAACAACCTGGGCTAGTGCAAAGTGTCCCTGCTGCCTCCACGGGGCCTGGCAGCCAGAGACCCACAAATCAAATAAATCAGTGTAAATCACAGCAATGACAGTGAGCTGTCTGAGAATGGAGCTAGTACAGCTATCCTACATCATTAAGACATCAATTAAATTCTTGAAAATCAGGCAGAAATATCAAATAGCGTTAACTGGAAAATTTCCAGCCGGTGAATCCCGTGGCCTTGTGATGGGTGGGTTAATTGTCCCTCATTAGAGACACTGACATTAATATCAGTGTCTGTCATTTCAGTTTGGCAAAGGTGGTGGCAGTGTTTTGTTTCTCCAAATCTCCTGTCCCATTGGTGACAGCCCCAGGGCCCTGCAGCATCCCTGGGCAGGAGCTCTCCTGTCCCTGCCAGGGAGCAGGGAGTCTGTTCACCAGCACTGGGCTTTGGGTAATCACATTATTTACTGCTACATGAAAACAGAATACCAATGGAAATGGCCAGGAAGGAGTGAGCCTGGCAGAGGGAGGGTGTTCATTTTGCTGTGCAGGGTTGGACAGGATCAGTCCCTGGAGCATTTCCCTCAGATTGGTTCTGCCTCTGCTGAAGTCACTTACTGAGTGCTGGCTGTCCCTGCCAAGCCACTGCCTCAAGGTCAGCAGCAGCCCCTCCCCAGGGAGTGCAGCAATGCAGGGCCTGAGGTCAGGGCATGAATAAACACCCTTGGAATAAATCTCCTTTATTCCGTGGGCTCTGAGTGCAGCCGCTTCCCTTTGGCTGCAATTTGCAATTTATATGGCAGTGTTTTCACTGCTGGAAGAATCAATACACCTGGACAAGGCTTGAAACCAGCAGCATCCAAGGAGCAGAAGGGTGGAATTTATTCGGAAGGTGAGCTCCCAAGCTTTTTTCTGCAAATAAAATGGTGTGGAAGGACCTGAGGGGCAGGGTGAGACCAAAACCCCAAGGCACATTCTGGGACATGAAGACCTGCTGTCTGCCATCCCGTGGAACCCATCCCATCCCCAGTCCCATCCCATCCCATGGAACCCATCCCATGGAACCCATCCCATGGAACCCATCCCATCCCATCCCATCCCATGGAACCCATCCCCAGTCCCATGGAACCCACCCCATCCCATCCCATCCCATGGAACCCATCCCATCCCATGGAACCCATCCCATCCCATGGAACCCATCCCATCCCATCCCATCCCATGGAACCCATCCCATCCTATGGAACCCAACCCATCCCATCCCATCCCATGGAACCCATCCCATCCCATCCTATGGAACCCATCCCATCCCATCCTATGGAACCCATCCCATCCCATCCTATGGAACCCATCCCATCCTATGGAACCCATCCAATCCCATCCCATCCCATGGAACCCATCCCCAATCCCATCCCATCCCCAATCCCATCCCATCCCATCCCATCCCATCCCATCCTATCCCATCCCCTCTGGTTGTTTCCCTTGTGGGCCCACAAAAGAATATTTCCCAGGGCTCAACCCCTCCCTATTTAAGTTGAGGCTGGAGCCCCTCAGCTTTAAGCCTTTCTGAGTTCCCAAGGCATACAAAAAGGGATTTGTTTGGGGAACACGAAGCTTTCCATGTTCCCTCAGGCAGGATCCCAGGAGCTGTGGCTTCCACGTGAGACATTTCCAGGCTGTAATGAAATCCTCCTCTCCCTCTGAGCAGAAGGCATTCAAAACAAACAAGCAAATCTTAGAAAACTCGAAGGTGGCTTTGATTATTCTGAAGCATTTCCAGTGCTGTCACCTCCGGTGGTTTTAATTGCAAGCTCTGGGATGATGGGAGTTTCTCTCAGCCCTGGGATCAGGCTTGGTTTGGTTTTTAAGGAGTGGGGGTGGGAAAAGCAATCTCTGAGTGCTGTGACACTGGAACAGTCACCCAGAGTGTGCTACACAGGAGTTTCTTCCCATGTGGAGTCACAGAACCCTCAGATCCCTGCAGTTTCCTCTTTTGTGGTTAAAATATTCAGGCGATTATTTCAGTTTTTAATAAAGACTTTCTTTCCTAATTACAGGCTTACAGTATTGAGTTTTCTAAAGCTTGGAGGACAGCAGGGGTGGGAAAGGACCACAGGATCCAGCCCTTCACCCTGGCACATGAATATTTCCACTGATTCTCTCTCTGTTTTTATCCTACTTTTTTTCTTTTCCATTTGAAACTCATTGCTTTGTGTCCTGCCCATGCTGGATTTGAAGCCCTGCTCTGTTCCTCTCTGCAGTTGGAGCTGCAGATTCACTCCTTGCATTCAGTCTGCCCTGAAATGAATCCAGCTCCTGCTTTTTGCAGATCTGATTTTCCTGCCTTCCCCTCCTGGCTTTTCCTGAACTCTCCACATCTTTCCCCTGCCTTGGTGTCCTGCTGCTCCCCTGGGTCATCACCCACGCTGAGGAGGGAGGCAGAGTTGTCTCAACCCCCTGCAGGTGCTGCTGCCTTTCTTACACCTCCAAAAAACTCTCCTCTTCCTCCAGCAGCAGGACCTGAGTGCAGATCACAGAATCTCGGAATGGGTTGGGTTGGAAGGACCTTAAAGTTCATCCAGGGCCACCCCTGCCAGGGGAGTTCAGGCTGGACTTCAGGAAAAATGCAAGGCCAGGTTGGATGGGGCTTGGAGACCCCTGGGACAGTGGGAGGTGTCCCTGCCCAGGCAGGGGTGGATCTGGGTGAGCTTTTAGGTCCCTTCCAACCCAAACCCTTCCAGGATTCCATGAAATTTCCTCACTGAAAATGTCATTCCTCACTGGAACAGGCTCCCAACACTTGGAAGTGTTCGAAAACCTTGAGAGGTGGCACTTCCCGATATGGTTTAATGGGAATGGTGGGATTTGGTTGAAGGCTGAGCTCCAGGGTTTATCTTGGAGGTCTTTTCCAGCTTTGATGGCTCTGTGATCTCAGCCTGGCCATGCTGGGAACAGCCCTGGAGCTCCACCAGCCCAGGGCTGACCACGAGGATGTGTTGGTGGCATTGCAGGTCTGTGACCTCACCTGCCAAGGTGTGCAGCCTCCAGCTCGAAGTGTCCCCAGAGTGGCCATGGCCATTTGTGAGAAACATTTCTTGGATTTCAGCTTTTTGGATTTCAGCTGCCCACAGCCCAGGGACTCCAAGGTGATCAATCACCTGTGGAGCTGCTGCCTCCCCTGAAAGCCTTTTATTGCAGGAACATGCTGGGCACAGAGAGCAGGGCAGGGCTGGGCACTCTGCTCACCTTGGCAGGTGAAGGGAGGAACAACCCTGAGCCTCTGAGTGCCTGCAAGGCAGAGGGGATGCTTTCAATAAAGTGCACATCACGTGTTTGAGATGAAACAGAACCCTCCCTCCTCCCCCGGGATTTAATTGTGTGCCAACCACAAAAGAATGGTCATTAATTTTCTCCCAGCTCATAACAGAAAGTTTCCCACTTTATGAAAGCTTTAATAAGATTACCCATAAACTTTATGTGTTTCACAGCACTCCAGGAAATTACAATTATCTTGTGCTTGCTCCAGAATAGGTAACACCATCAACAGGAAAAATGTCATCGCCTGCAAAGGTCCCCAGCCCAAAGGCATCATTAATGAGCCGGGTAATTTGCTGGGCTGTAATTAAGGCAGAGACATGCCCACCTCAGGGAGGGGTCAGGGCATACAGAGCAGGGTTTAAAGCTCTGCTGAGGGATCCTGGTCACACTGGGTTAAGCTGAGCCCTGGGTTGTGCCCAGTTGGTGGCCAGGTCCCCATGGTGCCAGGGGGAGCATCCTGCACAGAGCCACTGCCACCCCGAGATTGTGCTGATGCCTTAAATGGCTCCCTAGGAACAGAGAGCAGGCAGGGATAAAGGAATCAAGGAGGGATTGATTGGAAAGGCCTTCAGAGGTACACTCTGGGCTCCAGAGGCTCCTGCCTCAGTGCATCCCAACATGGACAAGGACAGCTCCCGAGTGCTTCCCACTTGGATCTCAGCATCAATTCCCCAAGCAGAAGCCAGGCAAGGATGGAATTTGCCCAAGCTTGCCCCGCTCTTGCCAAGATTGTGGTTTGCAGTTGTTGGGCCTAGGAGGGTCTGGGTGTCCTTGGAGAGCTGGAGAGGCTTTGTTGTGTGTGTGTGAGCATGAGAGAACAGCACTGAACGAGCTCCAGGGAACTGCAGAGTGACACTGGGCAGGGCAGGGTTGGGAAAATATCAAAGTTAAACCCTAAGGCATCAGGGGGAGAGCACAAATCTCCCCAGCTCCGGGCCGAAATTTCCCATTTAATTTTTTCCTCCCTGCCCGCGTTCCCGGAGGTTTCCCGGGAGCTGCCCAGTCCCTGATGCTCACTAGGTGGAGATCTTTAGTTGTCCATCGGCGCTGGGCTCTGGATTTTCATTCTGTGCGAGCGGGAGCTGCCGCAAAGCTGGGCTGATGAATTTTCAGATGCTCTCTCAGATCTTTAGTTCTCCTCTGGGACGTGCAGCTCTCT
Organism: Erpornis zantholeuca; assembly: GCA_013400515.1. Taxonomy (NCBI): domain Eukaryota; kingdom Metazoa; phylum Chordata; class Aves; order Passeriformes; family Timaliidae; genus Erpornis; species Erpornis zantholeuca. Next base: position 492,186 of record VZTN01030242.1, on the reverse strand, counting down.
CTGCGCGGGCTGGCAGGAACAGGTCTGTCTGTGGCTCCGCTCCCACTGCCTCCCGGGCTTGATTTGTGTTATTTAGTGGCTGATGAGAATGAAAACACTTGAAAGGAGATTTGCCTAACAAACTAATGAAAAGTAAACGAGAGCATCAACAACGAGTGCGAGCAGCTCTGTACAACCAACGTCGTGCGCTGGAGAGACTCCGATTCCAGCAGCTCTCCCGCAGGGATGCTCCAGCACACCCTGACCTCAGGAGGGCCACAACCCTCTCAGATTGAGCTGTTGCAGAGTTTTAACCACGTCACCTTCAGCAGAAATGTTGTTGCTAAAGATAAAGCTCTCCCTGAGCAGCCTCGGCAAGCAAAGCAGCACCAGCCCTCCTGTTTTGTTCGCAGGGAGGTGGCAGCTGAGATTGGCAGGGCCAGCAGGATTAAAGCATCCCTCTGGTGCGAATTTCCTGCCAGCGGGAGCAAAGGAAAATGAGATCCCAAGGGTGGAAGGGCAGCGTTTCTCCACAAGAATTCTCTCCGCTGCAGCCAGGCACTAATTAGGGACCAGGCGAACCCCGAGTGCTGGCACAAGATGAATATTAAAGTGGCCGCACTCACAACGAGGTGCCTGAAACCCGAGAGTCACATTGCTGAGAAAACAAAACAGGGAGGGATGAAAAGGCCAAAAGGGTGGGGCAGCGACACAGGGAGGGACTCTGGCCTTTGTTTAGGCATTCAAGTGGAAATGTGGATGAAAAAATGAAGATTCGGTTAAGGAATGCTTTAATTCTTTTATCGGGGGGAGCACTGAGGAGTGTCCTGGTGAAAGCAGATGTTCATTTTGTCAGCAGTGGTTTAGAACCATGTGGATTCAGGGGCAAATATGTTCAACCCTCTGCTGAAGCATCTTCAAGCCCTTCTTTCAAACCCTGAAAAATACCTTGCAAAGGGATCTTTTCCAGGTAAGTGTTATCAAAATGCTGTCGAGTGGCTCAGGCAGGCTGGTTTTCCCCGGATGAGTTGTGCTGGGAGTGTTTTTCCTCTCACCACGCTGACCTGCAGCCCCTGCACGACACTCGGGAGCATTTCTCACTCAGGAAGGGAAAACGTCTGTGGGTAAAGAGGAAAAGCGGTGGAGCTGTGAGCTGGGGTCGGTGGCAGTGTGGCAGGGTCCTCCTGAGGCTGTGGAGGCTCTCCAAGGTCCTGGCAGCTGCAGGAGAGGGATTGGGATGTGGGAGTGCTGCGGGACAGGAGTGCAGAGAGAAGGAGTCAAGGGAAGAAAAGCAACAGAGCAGAGAGAAAATGAGCAGAGAGAACTGGGATGGAGGGGCAGGAGCTGGGTCTGGGCACAGCCCTGGTGTGTGAGGAGCTTTCTGTGGGATCTCAGGATGGAAACCCTGCTTGGAATGCTCCTCAGCACGGGAGGAAGGGAAAACAAAGGAAACACTTCCCTTGGGAATATTTCCTTGTTTTTGCAGAGAATCACTGGAAGCTACAGAAAACTTCTGTGTTCCCTTTCCCCTTTCCCATTTCCCCAAGGTTTCTTCATTTCCTTCACGTTTAGCTCCATTTCCCTGCAGGGAGGAGCTCAGAGCCCCGAGAAATTAACCCTTCTATCTTCCTTGAGGGTCTGGGCTGCCCTGTGGCCTCCGGGGAGGGACTCAGCTCCTTCCAAGGGCTCATTCCTTCCTCAAAGCAATATTTGTATGGCCAGGTTTGTCCCCTGTGTTTCTCCAGCGACTGCAGGGGGAGCCTTGGCACAAAAATTAGTCTGCACAGCTCTAAGGCAGGGGGGAAAAAGTGCCCATTCTGTTGGAAATCCGGGAATTGAGCCCCAAAAGGAGGAATTCTAAATCCGAGGGTGTACAGGGACTGTCTCCTCCTTGGCTACTCAGAGTGAAGCTCCTCCCAACACAAAGCTGGGCACGTTGTTCAGAAAATAAACTAATAACTGCCTCAGAACATCTTCAGTTAAGCTCAGCTTAAGTTTTCGTGTCCTTGAAAGGGAAGGGGGTGTGGAAGGGTGGGGGGAGAAAAGGGCCATGAGTTATTCAGCTTCCGAGAGCCCACAGCCAGAGGGGTGGTTTAGGAGGAACATGTGGTGGGAGCCTCGTTGAGGGGGAGCAGCTCATTTCCAGGATTTCTGCTTCCCAGGGCATATCTGTCATTTTGGAGGCAGTTCCTTGCTATCCCCATCCATCCCCACATGAGAACCTGGACTCAAGCTCCGAGAAGGAGCAAACCCAGCTCTTGTTTAAGATCCCAGCTGGTTTCCATCAGCAGAGCTTATTAATTTTGGGCTGAGCAGAGAGATGCAGGAAAAGCGAGCGGAGCTGCAGAAATCAGTTTGGTTTGTGAATAAAGCTGTATTTTAATGAAGAAACAAATTTAATGCTGAAAAGCACCAAGTGAGAGGAGTCTCTGTTACAAAGTCTCATGGTGAGAAGTGTCTCTTCTCTTCAGGCCACTTCTTTCTAGGGAAGAACAAGAGATTTTGGAAATAAGGCTCTGAGATTGTCAAAGCTCTGCTGTGCCAGGCTGTGAGCAAACTGCTCAAATTCACAGATCTCCTCAATCTCCACCATCTCAGGTCCTGATTCTCTCCTGAGGCACCCAGCGAAGAGCAAACATCAGGAGGAGCAGAAGGGGTTTCTGTGTGGCTGCAGGAGCTGTTTGTCAGTCAGGTGGGAGCCCTGTCCTTCACAGAGATGATATTCAGAGCAGATATCTTGAGTGAAACTTGCAGAAAGGAAGATGCACCTGACACACCAAGGTGAGGCTTTGGATGACTTATTGTCATGGCCTGGCAGATGCAAAACAGCTCCTGCAAGGCAATATATTCGAACTGAAAACATTTTTGGATGAGAAAGAGCTGTCATTCCTATGGAGGTGTTGGACTGAATAAAAAAATGTACTTTTCTGGAAAGAAAACACCTTCAGAATCCCCACTGAAAACTCTCAGTGCTCTCTGAATCTCATCTCTGGGAGATGAAATAAACCCCAGGGTACCAAAAAAGGGCATTTTTCCCCTTGTTCTCAGCTGGCCTCAGGATGAGCTGCAGGGAGCTGGGTGAGGTTTTTGTGCTGCTCCCCCAGCAGGGCAGGCAGGAAGGATGCAGAGCCCCCATCCTGCTGCCCACAGGGATGCTGCCAAAGGAGCTGAACTAAATGTTAATCTGTGTCTCACACAGGCTTGGCCTTTCTTTCATCCTCACACCCAGCAGGCTGTGATCCTGGAGCGGGCCAGGCCCTGCTGTCCTACTTCTGCAGCTCTGGAAAAGGTCTGCAGGAATTCCTGGTGCTCTGCCCTTCACCCTCAAATCCCCTCTCTCCTCTCCTGCTGTGTCCCATCCTCTGGGGCCAGGCATGGATTCTCCCTGTGCTGTGTGCAGGCAGCTCAGAGGGCACACAGGGCTGTGCTGCCTGGAAAAGGGAATTTTTTCACCTGGGAGGCAGCTTTGTTCTCGTGGCTGTACCTCAGCAGTGACTCCTGGCAGGGTGGGGGTTCAGACCCACAGGGAGGGGTGCAGGGGTCCCCTCTGGCTGCCTGATGCCTTAAATGGCTCCCTAGGAACAGAGCCCAGGCAGGAATAAAGGAATCAAGGAGGGATTGATTGGAAAGGCCTTCAGAGGTACACTCTGGGCTCCAGAGGCTCCTGCCTCAGTGCATCCCAACATGGACAAGGACAGCTCCCGAGTTCTTCCCACTTGGATCTCAGCATCAATTCCCCAAGCAGAAGCCAGGCAAGGATGGAATTTGCCCAAGCTTGCCCCGCTCTTGCCAAGATTGTGGTTTGCAGTTGTTCTGGGTGTCCTTGGAGAGCAAGTTAGAGGTTTTGTTATGTCTATCTTAGCATAGAGAACAGTACTGAACGAGCTACAGGAAACTTCAGAGTCACACTAGCAGTGCAGGATTTGAAAAATATCAAAGTTAAAACCTAAGGCATCATACCAAGGGACCTTCCCTGCGTGTCCCAAGGAGGGGATGCAGCTGCTCCCTGTCCCAGGAGATCCCAGTGAGTGCCAGTGTTGGCTTCCCCAGGGACAAAGGCTGTGGGGCAGTGTCAGTGCCACCCACGAGGTGCAAACCCAGCCCTGGGCCGGGCCCTGCTGGCCAAAGGCACTGAGAGAATCTGGCTGGGCTGGAAATGGCTCTGGTGTGAGAGAGGGGCAGAGCCCAGCAAGGTTCAGCAGCCCTGCAGGGAGCACCAGGCAAGGAGGGGCCAGCCCTGGGACCACTTCCCTAATGTTCCCACCCTGCCAGAAATCCCTGCACCAAGGAGGAAGCTGATGTCTTCAGACACTGGCACTCCTGCCAGCATTAATTTTCTAGTTGGCAGAGAAGGCCAATGACAAAAGCTGGGGCCAGGAACAGTGGAGAGCAATTTCTGGGGTGGTTGATCTCCTATTCCAGGCAGCACCATGGCCACAGGTGGTGGAAAAAGCAATTCCACTGCAAATACCACGGCTGGAGTGGAGCCCGAGCCCCTGGCAGTGCCCAGGCAGGGATGGAGCTGGTTGGCATGGCCGTGGTGCCAACATCCTGCTCCCAGCCCTGCAGCACAACAAATCCCCCAGTCTGGGGCAGGTCCCCACGTCCCTGAAGGATCCAGCTGCTCCCATGGCCTGGAGGAGTCTGGAATTATGCACAGGGCTGCTCCAGGAAGATTTTCCCCACTCGCAACCCCTCTGCTCCCTGGTGCTTTTATTGGGAGGCTTCTGCTGCTGCTCTCAGTGACAGAGAGGGGGGATTTGCATGTGGGGAGGATCCACTGGGGCTGTCCCCAGCTGGAATGGGGCAGGTGAGGGCAGGATGAGAGCAGAGATCAGTCTGCAGCCCTGGGATGCAATTTGGGCAATGTGTTTGTCACAATGTGATGCCTTAAATGTCTGCCTAGAAACAGAGAGCAGGCAGGAATAAAGGAATCAAGGAGGGATTGGTTGGAAAGGCCTTCAGAGGTACACTCTGGGCTCCAGAGGCTCCTGCCTCAGTGCATCCCAACATGGACATGAGTTCCCTGTCCCTTGTACCTCCCTTGTCCCTGTCCCTGTCCCTGTCCCTGTCCCTGTCCCTGTCCCTCCACTGCCTGCTCAGGCTCCCTGTGGTCTTGTGACCCAAATGCTGAGGCCACTGACCTCCTTTTTCTCTTCTTGCTGCCCAGTTGGATATTAGCTCCTGGCCAAGGAGAAAATAGGGCAGCTTCCTTGGCTGACCTCAGAGCTAAGACAGCCACACAGAACAACTTCTTTGGAATGCCCAAAGCCTCCAAGAAATGGGATGAGGGCAGCAGGGGAGGCTGAGACTGCTTCTGGAGTTTGTCCTGGTCTCGTGGCTGCTCTCAGTGAGTTTCTGCCCATTGCTGCCCTCAGAATAAAAGCAGGGGCTGAGATAACTCTGCATTTGGGGCAGCATGACCAGTGCCAGCTCCTGGTGGCCAACAGGAGCCAGCAGGAGCCTCACTAAATGTGGGTGAAAATGAAAATTCCAAATTGAGGGACACCCAGCCTTGAAGTAAAGGTGTGATCTCCCTCCTTGGATGCTTGAAACTCAAGACCCTGAGTCACCTCCTCTGTCTGGGCTGGCATCCCTTCCTGAGCAGGGCTGGCACTGGAGGCCCCTGGCAGTCCATCCTGACAGGAAATATTCCATGAACTGTGATTTGAAGACTGTCTAGGGAGAAGAATGGTACTGGAGATGGGATCCCAGCAGGGGTGAGGCCACTGACCAAAGAGGAATTGCTTCCTTGGTCTCCTAGCCCAGCTTTGTTCTTAATCTGCACCTTTGGCTGCAGGAGATGAGAAATAACTGATTCATCCGAAGAGGAAATTCAATTAAGCAGCAGCCCCAGCCTCGTGAATATTTAAAGGGCTTGAGATGTGCTGTGAAGGGCATTGGTTGGGCAGCTGTGCAGAAAATCCCTTGTAAGTCTTTAATAAAACTTTATGAGGCAAAGAGCAACAGAGCAGCAAGGAGGGAGAGCTGCTCTCCTGCAGGAACAGGAGCAGAGCCTGTGACACCCCTGGGGCTGGGATGGAGGTCCCTGGGCTCTCCCTGAGCTGGACTGATGCCTTAAATGTCTCTCTAGAAACAGAGAGCAGACAGGAATAAAGGAATCAAGGAGGGATTGATTGGAAAGGCCTTCAGAGGTACACTCTGGGCTCCAGAGGCTCCTGCCTCAGTGCATCCCAGCATGGACAAGGACAGCTCCCGCGTTCTTCCCACTTGGATCGCAGCATCAATTCCCCAAGCAGGTGGTTTGCAGTTGTTGGGCCCAGGAGGGTCTGGGTGTCCTTGGAGAGCTGGAGAGGCTTTGTTGTGTGTGTGTGAGCATGAGAGAACAGCACTGAGCGAGCTCCAGGGAACTGCAGAGTGACACTGGGCAGGGCAGGGCTGGGAACAGAGAAAAGTTAATCTCAAATAGAAAAGTTCATCTCAGCAGGGCAGGGATGGGAGCGCAGGGCTCCCAGCAGGAACAGCTTCCTGCAGAGGCAGCCTGGCTGCAGGGATCTCACAGCTCCTGCCTGGGCAGAGCCCAGGCTCTGTTCCAGCCTGGGCTTCCAGGACAGCTGCATTTCTTGCCCAAATGAGATTTGCTGTCAGTGAAGAAGATTCCATCACGCTCCAAGAGCAGAGCTGTCTGCTGGAATGCTCGTCCCAGCAATCCGAGGCTCAGAATTTGATATGACAAAGTTCAAATTAGCTGTCTTGTTCCTTCCCAGATGTGCCACGGTGCATGGAGCTCTGCCTGTGCTCATCCAGATCCACTGGTAGATCTCTCCATCAAAGTCTAACTTTGGAGAAGGATCCTCTGGGATGAAAGGCACTGAATAATATCATTATTATGTATCTGCTCCTGAAGTTAAAATCAGGTGCTCCAGCACTTTGGAGAATTTTGCTGTATTGGCCTTTGAAGAATCATCTCCAGGGCAAATCCTTCTCCAGCTGAAATCTAGGATTTAAGGCACGGCTGCTGCCCTTTGCTGGAGGCACGGATGTCTAGGAAATGGACCTTGAAGCAATAAGTAAATGCAGCAGTTCCTCCTGGTGTGCAGCTGCTGAAGCAGTGAAAGACAGAGAAATATGAAGGACAGGCTGCTGTAACATATGAGCTCTGTCAACAAAAGAAATGTCATGTCAGCCTTGGATGAACACCCTCAGATCAACAGCGGACATTGGATTGACTCAGCCGGCGTCAGGGTGTCCTCTTAGGAGATGGATGACTTCAGAGGGAGAATTTCTCAATCCATTTATATGAAGAATTTGCCTCTAAATTCAAAAGGAGGTTCTCAGCAGAATTGCTTTAAAATTTATAACCCAGCATCTGTATCTCCTTTGTTTCCTTGGCGAGGCAGAGGCTGGGAGGTGAAATATTCCCAGAGTGTGTCAGGACCTCTCTCTTGCCCAGACCCTCCACATTCCCTGCCCTGGGACCCCTCTCTCCTCTCTCTCCCTGCCCCTGGCCCTTCCTCTGCTTCAGCCAGGATAATCCAGGCCTCGATCACAATCCACCTTGTGGGTTTGGGCTCCAGACTGGGCAGAGGCTTTGGGAGATGCCAATACTTTGTCCAGGATGGTTCTTCTGTCCTGAAAGCTGCAGCCAGGGGAAAATAATTTGCACTGACAGACTGGGAAGGAGGACTGGGAAGTGCCACCTGTCTCTGACCCCTTGCATTTTCACATGTGCTCTTTATTTTTTCCAAGACCCCAGGGCACCAGATTGGTTTTCCACTCTTCCACTGGGGATATTCAGCAGCAACTAAAGCAAACAGGCTGAGTGCAAATGGCATCTAAACAGCTAAACTTAGGCATCAGTGACATTCCTCCACCCTTATTTAAACCCCTTGAGGGCCAGGCTGGGAGCAATCCCAGAGATCCCTGCAGGGATAGGTGTGAGGTGATGCCTCAGGTTTTAACTTTGATATTTTCCCAGCCCTGCCCTGCCCAGTGTCACTCTGCAGTTCCCTGGAGCTCGTTCAGTGCTGTTCTCTCATGCTCACACACACACAACAAAGCCTCTCCAGCTCTCCAAGGACACCCAGACCCTCCTAGGCCCAACAACTGCAAACCACAATCTTGGCAAGAGGGGGGCAAGCTTGGGCAAATTCCATCCTTGCCTGGCTTCTGCTTGGGGAATTGATACTGAGATCCAAGTGGGAAGAACTCGGGAGCTGTCCTTGTCCATGTTGGGATGCACTGAGGCAGGAGCCTCTGGAGCCCAGAGTGTACCTCTGAAGGCCTTTCCAATCAATCCCTCCTTGATTCCTTTATTCCTGTCTGCTCTCTGTTCCTAGGGAGCCATTTAAGGCATCACACGGTGAGGAAATCCTGCAGAGCTGAGCGAAGGCTCATTCCTGCCTGGCTCTCACATCTCCCACCTGGACAGGAGAGGCACCAGGGAGTCACTGAGGACTCATCTGAGCTGAGGGAGACCTTGGTTGATGTCCTTGTGAGGGTTTAAGCTCGGGGTGGCCTGGGGTGGCAGAGTTCCCTGGTGCTCCTTTCCGTGGGATAATTGGTGCTCCCGGGGCTGCTCCTTCACCCTCTGAGTGCAGCCACGAGTGGTGGGGAGGGGAGGAGAGGCACACCTGGGCTTTTGACCTTCCCAGTGAATATCCCAAGGGCTTGTGAGTGGAACCACTCCAAAAGGGCAGCTCTTGTCCCTCTGAGCTCCTTTCCCAGCAGGCAATCCCAGACCATTCATCCCCAGTGCCTCATTCACCAGCTGCAGCCTCAGCACAACCCCGTGGGATCAGCATGCCCTGCTCTTGTGGCCACATCCTCATTTCCTGACTTCCCTTGCTTTGGAGCAATCACATGGTGGGATCTTGATGCCAGAATGATTTTTTGCTTTTTCTTTCACACCCCTCTCACACACTCTTTTATAGTTTGATGCATTCTCAGTGCTTTTAGCCCCACACTTGTACCTCCCCAAGGCTGAGAACTCAGCTCAGCCCCACGGCACCGTTAAACCAGGAGAGCAAACATCCTGGGAGCCCCAGACACCAAGGGCCTCTCCAGAACACATTTTTGTAAATTAAATAAGGCCATTGAAGGGAGAAAATTCCTCAAAACGGAGAGTTCACTCCAGCCTCTCTTTGGAGAATCTTTGATAAATATGTTAATTTTGCAAGGTCAATAATTGTGTGTATTTCAGTGTGAGGTGTGCATGCATTTTTGGGGCATTCCACCTGGACCAAGTGCTGCACCCAAGGATCCTGAAATAAACACTGAGATAAAAACCCCTTTTCCCCATAAACCGTGTTTTGGGTTTGAATTTTCAGACCAGGAAAAGGCATCAGTCTCAGCTGGACCTCCACGGGAAACTTCTGGTGTGGCTGATTTTCCCTGCCATTCCTGATGGCTTTGTGCTCACCCCAACCCTGGTGTCTCTGACCTGTGTGGGCTCCTTTCATCCAGGGTTGGCTTTGAACAAAGTCTGCCCAAAATGCCCCTCAGCATCAGCAACGCTCGCTGAGTTTGTCAGAGGTTCAGCTCCTCAGAGGCTGCTCAGGATTTCGGTTTCGCTGGTTTTGAATCAGATTTAGAAGCCCTGAACTCAGCTCGCTCATCTGCATAAGCTCTGCATTGTTTTTCCTCTACTGAAAACCGAAAAGTTCTGCTGTCAGTGCTGTCAGAGCTGATGGTTCTCCCCTGAGTGGAGACTGCTGTAAAGAATCCATGGAGCACTGCACTCATCCTCCCTGGTGTCCCAACAAAAACACAGAGACCTCGAGTTTAGCACTGGGGATTCCTCTCCTGCACCAGAGATGTTATTGGATGTGGGAAATGATGAAGCCCTAAGGGTTCTTCACAAAAAGACTCCACGTTCGTAGATTTGAAATTCAGAAAGCTTATTTTATTGTTTTCATTCCATGCAAGCAAGCAAAGATGCAGAAAAATGCAGATGGAAAAAGCAAGGATGTTTTCTCTCTCTGGCAAGCAGCTGCTCCATGGAATTGTCTCTCTGTGCCTGTGAACAGCACAGTGTCCCACAGAATGTGAAAACAACCAAAGATAAAGCTCTGTCACTGGTCAAGGAAAACACCTTATCCAAACCATTCTCCTATTTACATTCCTCATCAAAAATTCTCCTGGGAAGCTGCAACTGTTCCCTTTAGAAATGGAGAAGTGTAACAACTCAGGACACTTAAAAATAAATTGCTTTTTTCAAGCTTGTTGCTGGCTTTCTCTAAGATCAGCTAAAAAGTCATCTGGGGGTCTGTTCCCACAGGAAAAGGAGAAACTGGAGCTGCTCCAGGTCAGAGGATGGAGTTTTGTTGCTGTTCAGTTGCTCCTTGGGTTGGTGGAGAAGCACTGAGGGAGTGCCAGGACACCCCTGGGCAGAGGATGTGGGGTGGGCACATCTTTTTCCTCCCTTCTCCAAGGATCCTTTCCCATTTTTCCCTCCCTTCTCCAAGGATCTGACTGCAGAGTGCAGGGAGGAAGCACAGACAGGTGAAATAAAATAAAAAGCAAAGCCACAGAAACACTGATGGCAATTAATGCGTGTTGGGAGTGATGAACTGGAGATCACTGTCACGCTGGAGCACCTGGGAAAATCTGTGCCTGGCACAACAAAGGGATGAAAAAAGCATAAATTTTGATGAACATAAAGAAAACAATCTGTTGTGAATTTGGGGAGAAGCAGGGTGAATAGTACATGAGGAGGGTGAATTATTTTCCAGTCCTCTGACAGGGAAGGATGATGTTAAACAATATTTGTCATCGGGGAAAGTATTTATATGACAAGCACAGGAAAACCTGTGCTGAGGAGCCTGAAAAGGGAGATCCCTGAAGGTCAGGAGGGTGTCAAAGCCCAAATTCCAGAGGGGCTTGGGAGATGGACCCCAGCCATGGGAACACTGGAGAAGCAGAGATGGGATCCTGTCAGAACTGGGCTATATTTAACAGCAGTCAACAGCCTCGGGGAAAGTAGGGCTCATCTCACTAACCTGAGCTCTTCCATTTTTAATGATATGCAAAATGGAATGGTAATGATATCTACAGAGGTGTGGTGAAATATTTCATAACTCCAGGATGGGCACAGCCCAGCTGAGGGAATGAGGGATCCAGCACCTTCTGGAACAGCAAAAACCTTGAATTTTCCTCATGTAACCAAACAACCACAGAGTTGCTCCTTTCAGAGCCTGTTTACCTACATCATTTCAGTTTGGGGTTAGTTGTGCCTTTCTTTAATACCTGGTTTGTAGCAATATCAAAAATCGTTTTGCATTTCCTCTGTAGTATTTGCCTCCTTCCCTGGAACTCAGTTCTCCTTTATCCCCAGGACATTTTCCCTTCGTTCTGCCTCCTCTTCATCTCCCAATTTGGGAGGTTATGTCCTGAGCAGTAGAATTTGTGTTTGGGAGGCCCAGGGCAGGATTCAGCAGGGAGATTTCGATGTGTTCAGTGCAAATATTTCCTGAGCTGGGCCAGGTTCCCTGTGTGGCTGCCAGGAGCAGCTGCAGGTGTTCCATGCACATCCTCTCCTCCTGGCCTGGGGGTCTGTGCTGGGCCAGCTGAGCTGTGCTCCTCAGGGCTCTGTTCTCTCCTGCTTGCTGGGAAACTCCAGCATAATGAGCTCAGGTGTTATTTTCTACAACAAACAAATCCCACTCTCTGCGAAGGAAACAGCCCTGAAACGAGGATTGGCTTCCCCAAAAAATTGCCGAATTATCCACGCAAGATTTTGTTTTGCCTCCTGCAGGAGAAATGATTTTCTGACTGTCTGATCTGGGTTTTACATCTCCCCAGTCTGGCTGGGCTTTCTCATCCGTGGTTCTTGCACTTGGAAGTGCAGTGGGAAGTCCCAGTCCCTGCTCAGGGCTGGAATGGGAAAAAATACTGAACACCCATAGAGTCCTGGCCTGATCCCTGGGCACTGGTAGAGCCTGGAAGGTTCCTGAATAGAATTTTGTTCCTTCCTTCCTCCTTTGTGATTTCTTTCTGCTTTGGGATTTTCATTCCTTCAGGATTTTGTAAAATGACTGTAGGTTTTGGGGTTTTTTTGTTTTTTCAAGTATTGTGCCTCTGTCCAAAAGCTGACGCTGTCCATGTCGTTCTTGGCAAAGAAAAAATAAATTATATATATAAATAAACCTTTCTTTAGCTTCCCACAGGCTTCTTGATTCGTTTGTTGTTGTCCTGTCCTTGGAATATCCTCTCTTGATTTTCCTCTGCACACTCCTTGCATTTTGGCAGCTCAGTCACCTGCAGCCTCCTCAATCTCACACTGCCCTGCCACCAGGAACTGTTGTGGTTTTGGTAAATTGAAGTGAAATGCACTTTCCTAGGGTTTTTCTAACCCTGCTCAGAGCTGGGGCTCGCTCTGCACTCTGCTGCTCCCTGCTCCCAGTTCCTCACAGATATTTTCCTTTCACTCTTCTCCTCACCACCACGAGTGAGGTTTGTTCATTTTCCCAGTGGAAATGACCTTCACCAAAAACAAACTTTCCCCTGAATTTCTCCCCATTATTTGCCACTTTCCTGGGAAGCCTCAGCTGTGCTCACCCCCTGAGCTTCTCCCTGTGCCCTTCTCTGCCCCTCCCTTCCCCTGCCCCCTCGATTTTGGGGACATTTTCTGTTGGAGCCCCAAGATATTTGGAAAAGCTCTCAAACTGCCCTGGGGGCTCTGAGACCCTCACTGGGACCCCAAGAGGACACAGACTTTGATTTGTGCCCATGGGAGAAGCTTCCAACACTTACAGATGAATTAAGAACATTAAAAATATAAAACAGATTATAGTTTAGTTCATCACAGAGGGAAAATTCGTGGTTTTGAGTTTTGTAGTGGGGAAGTAAAAGGAAAGAAAGATGGAAGTTTTTGGGTGGTGTTAAGAGTTCTTCTTTTTTTACTCCATTTTCTGCTGTAACAGCAGCACAAAAACGTTGGTAAAATAAATTTAAAGGAAGAAAAACGTGTTAAAAGTAAGTGGTAATTATGAGTACAAAATTATAAATATAGTAGGTTCTAACATTAATTAAATAAAAAGTCTTTAAAACAACACTGCATTCTCAGTTTCGAAACTTACCAATTAAAAATTTGAAGCACAATGCCCGAGTACAAAACAGCACTCAAAATATGAAATAAAAGACTTAAATGAACAACAAAAAACCCTGAAAACTACAAGTCCAACTCCTTTTTTTTTATCTAATATAAAACTTTATTTTAAAAAAACCCCAAACCCTGTTTCAAAAACCTAAACTACATCAATTTCTTCCCTTTTTACTTTGATTTTGTGTGTTTCTGGTTTGATTTTTCCCATTTTCTGCTCTGGCTTTGCCCTTTTCTATGATCATTCCCATGGTGGGGCTTGGCTGAAGGTTAAAAACTTGACTCAAAGGGCACAGGGAGGAGTCTGTGAGGGAATGAGAAATTCCTGAAGGATTGAAGAGGCTCAGATGGAGCACGAGGTCTGAGCCTCCCATGTTTCTCTCTGCAGCACAGGGAAATCAAATCCTTTGCAGAAGGAGAAGCTCTGGAGGTGCTTGATTCAAGGATAATCATCATTTCCCTCCTCAATTCTGTCACTTTTAGGGGGTGTGAGTAAAAACCACCACGAACTCTTCCACCCCACAGCACTGCTGTGATCTGAACACTTTATGTCTGTGTATCTGAGCAGTTATAAAGATTTTAGCACAAATTTATTGGGATTTTTATTTTGCAAATTTGTTTCACACCCAGTTATGCATTTTTAATTGACAATTTGTCCCAAGCTCTCTTGAACACCAATTAAAATTCAATCAAAATACACTAAACTAGCATTGTTAAATGGACTTTAAATTAAGTATAGGCAGGGAAAAGTCTATCTAAACTCGCTCTGCAGGAAAAATTTATCCAAAAATTGCTGTTTTGGGCCAGAACTCCCTCCCCTGCTGCTTCTGGTGTGCCTGGTGTGGGGCTGAAGGGTCTGCACATCCCAGAGGCTTTCCAAAATTCTTTAATTCCAGTGGCTGACTCAGGGCAGGGCTTTGTGCTTCCCAAAAAACCAGGGAGGGAGCATTTTCTGGGTTATAAATTGTCAGATTGGTCAAACAAAATTAAAAATAAAAATTACCTCACCTCAGCACAGCCCCAAGGATGCTGCAGTGGGGAAGACTCCACTCCAGGTGCAGGAATTGGATTTTAGGAAGCTGTAAGGAATGGGAGGAAATGAAGGATTTGGCTCAGAATTCCTGAGCTCTGCCAGCAGAGTTTCCCTCACACAAAAATCCCAAAGCTTCCACCTAAATCTGCTCGTGGAGGGCTGTAAAATTTGTCCTGAGAGGATTTGTTTCTTGGGAACACCTTTCACCCTCTGTTTTTCGGGTTCTTTGGGAGCTGAAAAGGAAGAAAAATTTTGAAGGAGATGCCAAGAAATCCTGTTGGATGATGCTGATTCTTAATTAGATGTTAATGGCTTTTCCTCAGTGCAACCTGTGCTCTTTATCAAAGGAGAAGCCTCTTCCAAGAGGTTAATTTGGGAATATCTTGTAATAAAGATGAATATTTGTGTAATAAAATCGGTGTATCTGTGTCCTGTGAGGGAAATGCTCAGTGTGGGAGTTTAGCAAGGTCACTCAATGCTGCAAGTGCTGCTGAAATAGGAATTCATCCCAGTGTAAACATTAGTTATATTAATTGGGGAATTAGTTATCTGACAGTGCTTAAGCAATTCTCTTACTGAACTCAGAGAGAGCAGAGAAACCCCTGAAAAGATAATTGAGATGAGACAATGCCTCCTTTAAAGATCATTCACCATTTAAACTCCTTTAAATAATTAATTAGGCTCCGAAAGATCCTTCTGAGAGCTGCTGAACACTGCGTGGAACACGAGGACCTGACTGAAGGCAGAGCATCAAACGTCTGCTCAGATCTTGCAGAAGTGCAGGTAGAGCTCAGGAAAGAGCAGGGACAGGGAAAAAGGCACATTTGAAAAACATTCCAAGAATTTCTTGCAGAAACACCTCCAGAAATGCTGGGGAGGCAATGGGAGCAGCGACAGGAGGCATTTCCAGCACCTGTGTCGTAGCTGTGCCCTCAGACATGAGAGGAGAAGGAGCAAAAACCTCTCTGGAGCTGCACATGGCAAATCCCAGAGCATCCCTGAGCCTCTGGAATGGGCACCACGTCCTGCCCAGCCCTGGCAGGGGACAGGCACTGGGCAAACGTCACCTCCTGAACCTTCCAGCTCAGGGAAGAGTTCCTGCCAGGGGATTTGTGCCGCGGTGGTTGGAGAGGTTTCACTGGGATGTCTCCGTCCGTGGAGCTGGCAGTGCCCTGCAGCACAAAGAGCTGGGGCAGGGAAGGAGCTGGGCTGCCCTCAGGAGAAGGGGAGGCTGGAGGAGACTCCTGGAAGTGTCTCACAGGTGGTGACAGCAAGGACAGAGCCGGGGGGTGATGCCTTAAATAGAAACAGAGCCCAGGCAGGAATAAAGGAATCAAGGAGGGATTGATTGGAAAGGCCTTCAGAGGTACACTCTGGGCTCCAGAGGCTCCTGCCTCAGTGCATCCCAACATGGACAAGGACAGCTCCCGAGTTCTTCCCACTTGGATCTCAGCATCAATTGCCCAAGCAGAAGCCAGGCAAGGATGGAATTTGCCCAAGCTTGCCCCCCTCTTGCCAAGATTGTGGTTTGCAGTTGTTGGGCCTAGGAGGGTCTGGGTGTCCTTGGAGAGCTGGAGAGTCTTTGTTGTGTGTGTGTGAGCATGAGAGAACAGCACTGAACGAGCTCCAGGGAACTGCAGAGTGACACTGGGCAGGGCAGGGCTGGGAAATATCAAAGTTAAAACTTAAGGCATCAGGGGGACAGGAGGGGACAGAGATGGAGGGGACAGATGCAGCCAGGGAGTGGTTTCACCACGACAGTGCTTCAGGGTGGGAAGGGTTTCAGAGGCTCAGTGCAATCCCTCTCCATCCTTTGGAGCTTTCCAGATCCTGACCTGATCTATTTCCTCACCTAAAGCCCACCCTGCTCCGAGGCCTTTCCCGGAGGATGCTGTGAGGAGCAGGGTGGTGGAGGAATGTTCCCTAATGAGGAGCAGTTTGTGGTGGCTGATAAGAACTATTTTACAGCAGAACATAATCTACTGTAACACTTTATTATGCCTAATGCAAGGGGAGAGTAAACAGGGCTGCCGAGAATTAAAATCAATCGCATTCTCCTCTCCACAGCCAGATCAGCTCGTCAGTAATTACTTGTTTGTTGTCTTCATTGTGAATCCCAACAATTCCAAGGTTGTTAATGCTCCAAGAGAGAAAATGAAATTACATATTCAATTTATTCTGCGCGGAAACAAATTACTGGGAAGAAAAGGGGATTTATTTGCATTCCTGCCGTGGAGTCGGTGCCGTCCTGTGGGATGGAGCTGCCTCCCTGCCAGCTCCCTGGGGATTGGGAATCACCTCCCAGCCCCAGAAGTGGGAGCTTCACTGGTGCCCAGCTTGCCAGAGCTGCCTGGGACCCACATCCCTGGGCCCTTTTTTGGGGGAGGAGCTGTTTGGGGACAGAGCAGTGACACCTGGTGATGCTGAAGTGCTGGGGTGGGGATGATGCCTTAGGTTTTAACTTTGATATTTTTCAAATCCTGTACTGCTTGTGTGACTGAAGTTTCCTGGAGCTCATTCAGTGCTGTTCTCTATGCTAAGATAGACAGAACAAAACCTCTAACTTGGTCTCCAAGGACACCCAGAAACAAGAACTGCAAACCACAATCTTGGGGACAGGGGGGCAATCTTGGGCAAATTCCATCCTTGCCTGGCTTCTGCTTGGGGAATTGATGCTGAGATCCAAGTGGGAAGAACTCGGGAGCTGTCCTTGTCCATGTTGGGATGCACTGAGGCAGGAGCCTCTGGAGCCCAGAGTGTACCTCTGAAGGCCTTTCCAACCAATCCCTCCTTGATTCCTTTATTCCTGCCTGCTCTGTTTCCAGGGAGCCATTTAAGGCATCAGGGACACTGATCCTTGTGATGCCCAAACCTCTGTCCTTGGCACCTTCAGGAGCACCTTTGTCTGTGTCAGCAAACATTTGGGGAGCCAGGGAGAAGGGAGAGCACTCCTGCACTAAAATGTTTGACTTGGCTTAAGCTCTTTGCTCCAGGAAATTCTTCTCTTTATCCAGTTAATTTCTACAACGCTTAAATTTATCCTTCTGCAAATCTGACTTAAATATTTATGATGCTTTGCATTCCTGATGCTTTTTGTGTGCTGAACCTGAATGCAGGGCTGGAGGAAAAGGTGGCTTGGGGGGGCAGAGGTTGCTTTCAACATCTTTGAGACGCTAAAATGTAAGAAATCATTAGCTGCACCTGCTTCCACTCAGCACCAGGCTGAGTTTCACCTCCTGGAGCCAAGGCCCAGCCTTGGAGAGCCTCTCTCATGGTGTGGTGAGCAGAGCAGGGCAGGACACCTCGGCTGGGGAGGACACAGAGCTTTAATTGCACCTCTGATAATTAAATATGGATGGTACCGGGCTGGGATGTGATTGAGTGAGACACTCAGGGAAAAAGCTCCAGAGACAAGGACACTGTTTGGTGGCCAGGAGCAGAGCTGGTTGTGATGAGGCTCAGGACAGGGCAGAACCTGTTTGGAAGGAAAAGAAATGTCAGAGCCAGGGAGAGGGACATGGATTCCTCTGGGAATGGTGGGACGTGGATTCTTCTGGGAATGGTGAGATGTGGGTTCCTCTGGGAATGGTGAGACATGGATTCCTCTGGGAATGGTGAGACATGGATTCCTCTGGGAATGGTGAGATGTGGGTTCCTCTGGGAATGGTGAGACATGGATTCCTCTGGGAATGGTGGGATGTGGGTTTGTCTGGGAATGGTGGGATGTGGGTTCCTGTGGGAATGGCATGTCCCACAGCTGGGGGAGGAGTTGGACACCACCACACACACAGGGCAGAGGGATGGGATGAGGAATGAACTCATCACTCCCCATCTGCAGGTGGGATGGGGATGGGATGGGATGGGATGGGATGGGATGGGATGGGATGGGATGGGATGGGATGGGATGGGATGGGATGGGATGGGATGGGATGGGATGGGTTCCATGGGATGGGATGGGGTGGGATGAGGTGACTTGGTTCAGGATTGCAAAGATGTCACTTCCATGCTGGCACAAAGGCTGTTCCTCTGGGCAGGCCCAGCAGGGCCCGAGGGATGTGAGTGTGTGCAGGGGAAATGGGAGTGGGAACTGGGACTGGTGACTCTGCGTGTGCCCAGATCCTGCAGGGCCCTGGGCAGGGCCTTGGCTGCAGTGCCATGGTGCTGGTGGGCAGCTGTGCCAGCCTGGCCGCTTCCCACAGAGAGAAAAGCTGGCACTGATGTGCCCAATCCCTGCTAAATCCCACCCTCAGCCCCTTTGGATCCAGGACCTGCCCACACCCTGCAGATTTCTGGATCCATGTGTCGCTCCTCGTGTCCCTCAGGCTGTGGGGAGCTGTGGCAGCTGATGATCCATGGACTCCAGGGATCCCCCTGAGCCTCGTGAGGTGCTCAGAGGGCTTCAGGACCAGGAACCAGCCTGAGGTCCCAGGGGCTGTTCAAGCAAAGCAGCTGCACCACGTTGAGTCTGCTCCAGGCCTGGGGAAAATGACAAAAAGGGAACATTTGCCAGGAAAGAATGCAGAACTAAGTGGGGAAAATACATTTTAATGAAATGCAAATATGTTTCCCGGCATCTAGGAGAGAATTAAAAGCATAAATAAATAAATGAAAAGCGAGAGCGAGCGTTCAGCACCAGATTTGGAGCTTTGCTTAAAGGGACAGGCCCAGCTGATGCTGCTGGGGCAGAGCCTGGCAGGGAGAAGGAGCAGCCCCTGCTGCTGCCCTGGCAGAGCCTCCCCACATCGCTGAGCACTCTTCCTACCCTGGCTGAGTTTAGATGGCTCTAAACTTGGGCTTTATTAAAGCCTGACTTGGGTTTTTTGGAGGATCACTCAAGCAGAAGTGCTGGTGTGTGTTCTCCTCCCCGAGCTCGCCCAGACAGCTCCTGTCCCCATAGATTGATCCTGTCCCCATGGATTGATCCTGTCCCCATGGAATTTATCCTATCCCCATGGATTGATCCTGTCCCCATGGATTGATCCTGTCCCCACAGATTGATCCTGTCCCCACAGATTGATCCTGTCCCCATGGATTGCCTCTGTCCCCATGCATTGTTCCCATACTCATGGGTTGGTCCCATTCCCAAAAAGTGCTCCTGTCCCCATAGATTCCTCTCATCCCCATGGGTTGTTTCCATCCCCATGGATTGTTCCCATCCCCATGGGTTGTTCCCATCCCCATGGATTCCTCTTCTCCCATGGATTATTCCCATCTCTGTGGATTGTTCCCTGCTCCCAGACAAGCCCAGGGATGCAGGAGGGAGAAGTCCTCTCCTGCAGCCTTGCAGAGAACCAGAAGTGCTGATTTCTCTGCATGGCTCCTGTGCAAATGCTTTGCCTCTCCTGCCCTGATTCAGCACTTCTGCAAAGCCCACAGGAGCCTGTGGGGAACTTTAGGCCCAAATAAGTTTGCAAGTGTTATTTTATTTTCCTGAGCAACATTTTTCTTGTTTAAGGCTACCCTATGAGCATAAAAATCTCTCATAATGATTCCCCTGTCAGCTGCTTCTTTTCAAGACCTTTTTCTCCTTCCTCGAAATGCATGACACACTATGGAAATTATGTAAAGCTCCCGCTCTCCGTGGCTGTGAATAGTGTTTTCTGTTCTCTATTGGTTTATATTTGGGTTTGATAATCACACTCATAGTTTAGGTTTAACCAAGGCACAATTTCTCCAACAAGGGCAGCAAACAAAGCGAGGAGTTTAAGCTGAGCAAACGAGAGCAGAAGTGGATCCTTTACTTCCTTAATGCCTCCCCGCTTCAAATTATTCCCTGCGCGTTCCATTCGGGCAATGGCTACAAATGATTTGTAGGAGTTTCCCGCCCCCAAAACATAATAACACAGCAGGGCTGTGCTGCTCCCAGCTCCGTTCCTGCTCCTTTCAGAGCAGCTCCATGCTTTTGTGTGGCAGCCTGGCCCATTTGTTCTTTATTAAAAAGAAAATTAGCATGAGAGCCAAGCTCTCGCTTAATGAGCTCCAGCGCTGCCTCGCCAATACTTTTGTTAAACCAATCCCGAGCTCTGCTGTAATTCTGCTTTCCCAGGGGGAAGAGGAAATGGAAATGCTGCCTGTGAGCAGGGGGAAAAGCAGGGGAGTGTGCTTGGGGTGTGTGTTGTTAGTGCTGGGCATGGCATGGCTCATGGAACGGGGAGGGAGTGAGGGATGGGGCTGGAGAACATCCTCCTCCAGGCTGTGCCCTCCCTCCTGAGGGTTTTGGGGGGTTTTGTGTGGATGTGTGTGGGCTGATTTTCAGTGGATCTTAGAGGAATCACAGCAACAAGCTTGAAAAAAAAAAGCAGTTTCTTCTTCAAGTGTATTGAGTTGTAACACTTCTCCATCTCCAAAGGGAGCTGCTGCAGATTCCCAGGAGAAACCTTTGACAAAGAATGTAAATATGAGAAAGTTTTGATTATGTATTTTCCTCGGCCAATGAGAAAACTTTATCTTTGTTTGTTTTCATGTATTGTGGAACACTCTGCTGTCCAAGGACAGACACAGACAGACAATCTCTCAGAGCTGCTGCTTGCTAGAGAGAGAGAAAACCTTCTTGCTTTTTGCACCTGCATTTTGCATCTTTACTTTCTTGCATGAAATGAAATACATGGAAAATAAAAATATACAGCCTTCTGAAAATTGATGAATGGAGTTCTTGTGGAGAAGGCCTTAGCATTAAGGCTTCATCATTCCCACAGACATGGAGCATTCAGAGGCAATTCAGGAGGGGCTTGCCATGACAATGATCCTTCTCTAGCAAATCCACCTTCAGCTCCAAGCAAACCAAAAATATCTGGGCTGAAGGCTCCTCACACTGAGTCCCCCAAAAAGGAAAACTTCAAGGCAAAGTTTTCCTTTGTGTGAAGACAAAAGCTGCCCAGGGAGAGCAGGGCAGGGCAGGAGAGCAGGGCAGCAGTTTTGGAGCTAGAGCACCAAAGTATTCTGATCACCTGGGGTTATTTCATTGGGAAAATGGCTTGGGATGCTCCAGAAACCAATGGGATTCATCTCCCTGCACACCCCTGCAAGTCTTGGCTTTGCCCTAAACACTGAGAAACCATCCCAGAATATCCCAAAACGGAAGGGATCCACAGGGATGGAGCCCAGCTCCTGACCCTGCTCAGAACAGTCCCAAATATCCCACCCTGAGTCTGAGAAGGGAAATTTGCCTTTATTCTTTGAATCCTAAATGTCTTCTCCCCAAGGTTTGTAGGACAGAGAAGAACTGCCCACCTTGAACAGTCTGAACATTTTTTTCTGGGAATTCAAGTCCTGGAAGGAACTGCCTTGAGAAGGAGCAACATTTTAGTGAAAAACTGCTCCCATAAAGTTGTTTCTTCTTTCTATTTTTTCCATAAGGAAACTCAAACTCTGAGAAAGAACTTTGTGTTTCCTTGGCCAAAGTTGAAAGCAAACTGTGATTTGGTTGGGCTTTTTTTGGATGGTTTTGGTCAAAAATTGCCCAGTTATCTTCATCAACCATGAAATTTTCAGCTGGGCCTTGGGAGGACTCACCCACCTTGAAGATATTTTCCAAGGATGAATCTCTCAGGACCTAATTCCAGATATTGATGCTGACAGAAGACAAAGTATTTGGAGCATTTAAGTGCCTCTGCTGCTTTCTGCTTGGATTCTCAGCGTGGCCAGATAAATCCCTCTGGAAGGCAGTGCCCAGACAGGCTGTCTGTCTCTCTCTTGCCTTGACATAAACTTGATGAAGAGGACCTTTGAAAACCCATT
Organism: Erpornis zantholeuca; assembly: GCA_013400515.1. NCBI lineage: Eukaryota > Metazoa > Chordata > Aves > Passeriformes > Timaliidae > Erpornis > Erpornis zantholeuca. The sequence continues at coordinate 470,374 of VZTN01030242.1, read as the reverse complement.
TTGGGAAGTCTGATGAAGCAATTCCTGATTTCTCCTGCCTGGTTTAAGGACAGCCCTTCCCCTTGGGATGAGACCTTTGGGGTCAAGTGTTGTCCTGACCTCCTGTGCCCCTGCTGTGCCCTGGGCTCAGGGTGTTGGCACTCCTCACTGTGTGCATGGTCCGCTGCTGCCATGGTTTTCTCCGTGATTTCCTTGCCTCCACCTTTCTGTTGTCTCTCTGGGATCTGTTTTCTTTGTTTCTCCTTGTCTGGACATTTTCTTTGCCCGTTTCTCCCCCCTCAGTGAGAAAGGAAAGCCTTTGAACAGGGTGCTGACTAAATACTTCTGGGTCTTGTGCCTTCCCCCGCTCTGTTTTGATGCTGTTGCACGAAAGGATCAAAAGGGAACACATTTTCCTCCTGCAAGGCGACAGCAACGACGCTGAAAGTGCAGGGAATGTTGCCTCAGAGGCACAACCTCACTCAGGGAAGCTGTAAACATCCCTTTCAACTCCGAAAATAATAGAGGTGCTGCCACCTCCTTGTCCTCTTTGATCTCTGCCAGCTCTGTGTGCGATGGTGTCAGCAGGAGTGGGGCTCAGAGGGGATGAGGGAGCAGTGGGAGGAAGTGAGGAGCCTGTGTCCAGCTCTGCCCCCCACAAAAATCCCACAGAGCAGGAGTTTCCTGGCATCCCTGATGCCTTAAATGTCTCCCTATGAACAGAGAGCAGGCAGGGATAAAGGAATCAAGGAGGGATTGGTTGGAAAGGCCTTCAGAGGTACACTCTGGGCTCCAGAGGCTCCTGCCTCAGTGCATCCCAACATGGACAAGGACAGCTCCCGAGTTCTTCCCACTTGGATCTCAGCATCAATTCCCCAAGCAGAAGCCAGGCAAGGATGGAATTTGCCCAAGCTTGCCCCCCTCTTGCCAAGATTGTGGTTTGCAGTTGTTGGGCCTAGGAGGGTCTGGGTGTCCTTGGAGAGCTGGAGAGGCTTTGTTGTGTGTGTGTGAGCATGAGAGAACAGCACTGAACGAGCTCCAGGGAACTGCAGAGTGACACTGGGCAGGGCAGGGCTGGGAACATATCAAAGTTAAAACCTAAGGCATCATCCAAACCTCAGCCCAGCACTCAGAAAGGTCCAGGCTCACCTCAGGGACAGCTGGAAACATCTCAGGCAAAAACAAAAAAAAGAGAGCAACTCCTGACCCACTGGGTGCCTCAGACATTAGGAAAACTGGTCAAAAATTAGTATTTTCTCAGGAAAACCAATCCAGGTGATTTTATTTCCGCAATGTCCAGAGCCTTCAAATCACCCATTGGAGGATTTTTTTCTTAGAGGAGTTTTCTACCTTTTTAAGCACCAAAAAATGCTTCTTTCCCCCTCCTCCCCCTTTTTTTGCATTTTTTATTTCCACTGTTCTCTTTTCCTGCAAAATTTTGCCAGCGCTGGCAGACTGGCAGGACTGTGCAGTTTCAAAGCTCTCTTGTCACTCTGCCACCACAAAACAGCCTGGATTTGGAAAAGGCAAAAGGGGGGAAAAATATGGAAACACTCCCCGCTAGCAGAGTAAATGGGGGATGAAAAGATTAAAAAAAAAAAAAAATCAGCTTCAAAGAAATGCAGAATTAAAAATAAACCTAACAATCCTGCTCATTTTGGGGGAAGTTTTGCACTGCAAAATCTGGTTTTTTTTATCAGCCTCGGGAATGTTCTCCAGCAGATCAGAGCCCTCTGCAGCTCCCTGCAGGTCCTTTGCAGCTGTGTTCCCCTCGGGGCTTTGGGACAAGGAAAAATATTTGCCTGAGAAGTTTTCTGATGCCTCAGTGTGCAAATGGTGGCTGCAAGAGGTGCCCCTGCATCCTCTGGGACAGGCAAGGAATAATTCCCACTCCCTGAGCAGCTTTTGGGGTGGTTTTCTTTTGTTTCCTTCTTTCCCTCTTCCTGGAGCTATTATTTTTGAGGCTGAACTCCGAAACTGTTGCTCACAGAGGCTGTGGAAGTGTCCCAGGGCAGCTTGGATTGGGCAGCCTGGGATGGAGGAAGGTGTCCCTGCCCCTGGAACTGGATGAGCTTTAATTCCTTTGACAAAGCATTCTGGAATTCCACGATTGTCAATATTTATTGGGGGGAATGGGGACGTTCAGGGAACAGAAACACTGCCAGAGTGTTCCAGGAGCTGCAGTGGGAGCAGAACTGAGCCCAGGAGCAGCCTTGTCCCCAGGCCTGATGGTGGAGCAGGATCTCCTTGGCTCTGGAGGTCCCATAAATTCGTGGGGAGCCCATAAATGTGTGCATGTCCCCTGAATCTGTGTAGTTGCTGTTGCTCACCCCTCCCTGCCCACCCTGGGAGTGAGATGGAAAAGCTTTGTTGGTCTGGACTTGAGGTTTTCCTTCTGTTATACCAGGAAAAGAAGGAGTCACAAGTGCAGCTTCTGTTTCTCGTGTTTATTAAGTTTTTATCTCAATTTTTGTGTGCTGCTCTTGCTTGAGGTTAGTGCTGCCAGAATCACTGCAGAATGGTCACAAGGCCTTGAGCACAGAATGGTTTAAAGACTTTTTACCCAATTAACAGTTCCAATATAAGATATTTTCAATAATGTACCAATAACTATCAATCCTAGTTCACACATTTCTTCTACCCCAAACCCATCCTAGCAATCCCTCAGTGCCACCAGCACAGCAGGAATGGAGGAGAAGGAGGAGAAGGAAAGACCCAGGGCCCCCACCCTGAACCCTCCATGTTTGTCCCCATTCACCTCCACACCACAAACCCCAAAACTCTGATTTTTCACCCTGTGATAAACTATCTCCAATCTCTCTCACATTCTCCATGCTTGCAGTTCATCCTGGAGTGTTGGGAGCTTTTCCAGGGGCACAGATCCAAGGCTGTGTCCCCCTGGGATGTCAGGGGGGGATCCCAGACCCCTCTGAGCAACAGGAAAGGTTTCCCAGTTTTCCTGGACTCCAACATGGGGACAGCTCCTGACAGCCTCTGAGACCTTTCCCTGCCTCCCCCAGCTCCTCTGGAATTCAGGGCTGCAGGATTTACCTTCCTGAGCTTGGCTCCACTGCACTGATCCCATCCCCTATAAAATAATAATAAAGCATCAATTGAGCTCTGAGCTTTCTGCCACCCCCCAGGCTGCTTCCCCAGAGCCCTTTTTGGTGTAAACCCCCCCTGTAAAACCCCTCTGTTCCCCCCTGTTGGGGCAGACACGACACACACAGATTGTGTCTCAGACAATGTGTAAAAAAGCTTTTATTAATTAAAATTGGGGTTTTTTTACAGACTTTTGGATGGTATCATTTGTGTTACATAGTTATTGGTTACTAAATTACTACACTGGCTATTGTTAACTACAATGTGCTGCCATTGGCTAATTATAGCACAAGAATTCAGGCATTCACAAAAATACCAGGTGCAGATATTTTGTTGGTTTTTTTCCTTCTATTGTTCAGCTTTCTTGCTTCTGTTGATACTACATTTCCGTGGGTAAAAACTAATTGTTTTTCTTGTCCCGGGTTTTTCTCACAGTCCTTCTCCAGCCAGAGGAACAGGCCTGAGCCATGATTTCACAAAGGCAAAAAGGTTTTCATTTGATAAGGTTTTACCCATGTGCAATATTCACCCACTCCTGGGAATGGAGGGAAAATGAGAGCTCAGAGATGAGAGCAGCAGCCTGACCCTGCTCCTTCTGCAAGGGCTTCTCTCCTGTTTTGTTTGAAATTAAAACAATGCTTAACCTTGCTAATTTGTCATTTAAGCTCAGGAGAAAATAGGCTGGGGAGAAGCTGGCTGGCTCCAGTGGGAGATGGAATGAATTTGAGTTGAATCGTGGAGTGCTGCTTAGAGAACAACAGTAAATGGAGTGTGTGGTTCATGGTTAAACAAGAGCAGAGCTCCTGAAATGAGGTTAAAAGGAATTCTGTCAAGGGTCTGGTGTGCAGCTGTTTCCCTGGCAAAGGAGAAAACTCTTCCAGGGGAATGAAGTGGGGAGCATTTATCCATTATTGATGGGAAATTATTCCTGCCAACCCAGCAGTGTCAACGAGGAGATGCAGTCAAGGGGCAGGACTGGGTAAAAAAACACAAAGCCTCCAGAGTGTGGGAAATCAGAGAAATTCCAACTTCTGGGAACATTTGCAAGGCTTAAAACCTGTGGGACCTCTCTCCATCCTTGCTGGGGACTCGAGGTCCCCATGAGGATCAGATTTTCTGGAGCACTGGGGAGCCAACCCCACGGAGTGAGTGGGAGCTGAGGAGGTCTGAGAGCGTGGCCAGACCCTTGGCAAGTGAAACAGGGATTCCTGGAGCTGTGAGCACGTGGATGCAAACCCTGGGATGCAGTTGCACTGCTCTCACTGTGCTGGGAGGGGAGGGAAGGGAAAAGGGAAGGTTCCCCTCTCTCCCCAGCAGCCTGCGTGTGGCTGCTCCATAAATCAGCTCAGAAGTTTCGAGGCCGTGCAGGACCTGGGATGTGAGCAGACTTCAAAGGCCTCCCAGGAGGTTTCCAAAAGGATTTTAGAGGTTTGGTTCNGGGTCACAGGGTGACACCCGTGGGAGAGCCATCCCTGCAGGCAGTGCCAGCCAGGAGACCACGGGGCACCCCCTCGGGAAAAATTCCATGGATACAGCCACAAATGCCACTGTGGGACCCCTCCAGCTTTGGAGACACCCATGGGGACAGAGCAGGGCACAGGGACAGCACCCTCAGCCACCTCAGGCTCCTCTGCACGTGAAGTTCACACGTGGAGCAGGGAGAGAAGCACTGCAGGTCCTGTGTCCTGGAATGCTGAAACTCAGCCCTAATTCCTGGAAAAATAATTAAGGAAAGTGGTACCTGGGAAATATGTGGAGGTGAGTAATGGTCAGCCTGGGTCGTCAGAAACAAATTGGGTAAAACCCATTTAATTTCCTTCAGAGGCTGAGTGCAAAGGCAAGAGATAATTCCTGCCCTGGTGAGGCAGCACTTTTAACTCTCCTGGTCATAAAATCTCCATGAACAAGCTCAAGAAATATGGGAGAGGTGACTGGAGCAGCTGGGGATGCAGAGCAGGGCAGCAGAGCAGGACCACAGGGCAGAAGCAGGGACCTTTCCTGGCCCTGGCAGCTGATCCATGAGGCTTCCCCTGGGCTCTTCTGGATCCCCCAGCCATGAGCTGGGCTGTGGAACACAGGGTGCTCCTGTCCCTCGCATCTGAAAGGACTTTAAATGACCTTGAGACTGTAGAAAAGGTAAAAAAAAAAAGAAGAAATAAAAATCTCTAAGCCAGAAGTAATTCAGTGAGGACAAAGTAAAGCCCAGCTTTGAGCTGGGATCCAGCTGAGGATGGAGAGGGGATCACACAGGGGTGCCCAGCACTGAGGGTGGGCACTGCCCTGGCTGTGTGCAGGGCTCAGGATGCCAGGAAGGGCCCAGCTGGGACACTCTGCCCAGTCTGGAGTGGTCCCAGGGCCCCAGGAGCTGCAGGGTGGGGAGGTGACCCTGCCCCTTTCGGGCTCCTCTCAGAGTGTGGCTCCCCATGATCTGCCAGGGGATTCTTCCCCATCCCTCACCTGCTGAGCTGCCCTTCTCACAGGAGGGAGGCTCGAGGTGTTTTCTGCTCTGCCAGGGACACTCCAGGCTGGGCACGCTGGGGCAGAGCCATCCCTGAGCTGTTTGCAGCTCCTGTGGCACGCTGGGCACCGAGCGCTGGCAGCGTTTGCTTGCTGTGCAGCTCAGGCATGGCCAGACTGCTCCAAAAGTGACAGAAAACACCAATTGCTGTCCCTCCCACGTGTGCCTGCAGTGCCATTCACACTCAGAGTGCTTGCTGAGCTGTTGCTGATGGCTTTAGTTAAAATTTGTGTAACTCCTGCTCTCCTGTCCTGTGTAACCCCCGGTGGGAGCTGAGTGTGTTCCTTCACGCCACATTTGCTGTTTCAAGGGCCATCCCAGGTAATTCTGCCCTTTCCCTCCTTGGGTGAATGTGGAACCATTTCTCCTGCCCACATCATTGCCTTTAGGTTAACACCGTGCTGCAGGCCACGGAATAAGTGTGGAAATTGTTTAAGGAGCCACAGGACAGATTGGTTCCTCTGAAACGGAGCTGGCAACAATCTGCAGGGGAAAAGAACAATTTTCTTACCTCATTCCCTCCTGACTGTCAACAAGCCTTGTGCTGAATCTGCCCTAAAAATTGTTCTTCTGGGTTTTAACATAAATAGAACAAAACCATATCCTGGGCAGTAGAAATTGTATGGAAATTGCTCCACAGGTTCTTTTGGGCTGGGAGGCAGGGTTAGGGAGAAATGCCCACCTGCTCTGGAGTGGTGCCAGCCCTGGAGCACAGCTCCACATTTATGGCACCTCAGGGATCTCAGGACAAGGCTGGGAGTGGCCAAGAGGGAGCAAGTTGTGCTCTTCCCCCTCTTCATTGAAAAGCTTTCTACAGCCAGAGACCCAGAGCAACTCATTCGCTTCCAGGATTTCCTTTCCCAATTTCTTTTTAAAGTGCAAGCATCACTGAGTTTCTTTGGCTTTGAAGCTCAGGAAGAATCATCTTCCAGCTGACCTGTGGACCTCCTGGCCATTCCCAACACCTACAGAGTGTCCAAACAGTGTGGCTGAACTCCTCCCTCCTCAGCAAGGTGCAGAGGGGAGGCAGTGAAGCTGCTGCAGCTGGAGACCCTCGGGGGCTGTCACTGTGATGCCTTAGGTTTGAACTTCTCTATGTGCCCAGCCCTGCCCTGCCCAGTGTCACTCTGCAGTTCCCTGGAGCTCGTTCAGTGCTGTTCTCTCATGCTCACACACACACAGCAAAGCCTCTCCAGCTCTCCAAGGACACCCAGACCCTCCTAGGCCCAACAACTGCAAACCACAATCTTGGGGACAGGGGGGCAAGCTTGGGCAAATTCCATCCTTGCCTGGCTTCTGCTTGGGGAATTGATGCTGAGATCCAAGTGGGAAGAACTCGGGAGCTGTCCTTGTCCATGTTGGGATGCACTGAGGCAGGAGCCTCTGGAGCCCAGAGTGTACCTCTGAAGGCCTTTCCAATCAATCCCTCCTTGATTCCTTTATTCCTGCCTGCTCTCTGTTCCTAGGGAGACATTTCAGGCATCAACCATGTCCCGGGCAGCCTGTGACTCATCCAAGCCCTGCAGCAGCAGCTGGAGCAGGGGATCAGCCTAACCCAGCTCAGCAAAGCCCAGCTCAGCAAAGCCCAGCTCACAGATGGATGCCAGCAGCTCCGGAAGGAGTCAGTGCCAGCTCCCTGTCCCTCTGCAGCTGCCGCAGGTGGGGCTGAGCCAGCTGAACAAGAAGCTCCTGCCATTTGGGATGCCCTGGGACATCCTGCTGCTCCTCCAGACGGCTCTGCCTCCTGCCCAGGCTGTGTCCTCCTGCCCAGGCTGTGTCCTCCTGCCCAGGCTGTGTCCTGTCTGCCAGCCTGGGGCTCCTGTCCTGCTCAGCACAGGACTCCTGCAAAGGCACTGATCCCCCTGCCCCTCGGTGACCCCCAGGGCACAGGGGAGTCAGTCCCCACTCCAGGCAAGCTGATGGTTTGCTCTGTCTCCTGATCACAATTTATCCTATATCTTATCTGGCCTTTCTAGGCTGCTGGGTTTTACCAGCAGAGCTCCTCAGGGGTGCTCAGGACTCTTTCTTCACTGAACATCCTGTGAGCAGCCTGAAGGCAGCTGAGTGTGGGGAGGAGAAGCTGAAATCAGCACCTTTCCTCTTCTGTGACCTTGGAGGTCTCATTTAACCTCTCTGTGCTCAGGGTCCTGCTCAGGCAGGGAGGATGGAGGTGAGGAAAAGCAGGAATTCCCCAGTCCAGGTGCTTGAGCTGCTGCAGAGGGAGGGGAGGGTGAGCTGTGGGAACCACCGAGGTGGCAAATGGAGGATTCACCTTTGCTCTGCTGCTCGGGGCAAGGGTTGTGTTCCTGAGTTGTTCACATCAGCAGGAACGGCCAGGAGGGGTTCACCATGGCTGCAGCACCTCCTCAGCTTTGGCAGAGCAAACCCTGATCCCCCTGGTGCTGAGCACACACTTGCAGCAACTTTTCCTCCCTCGAAGGAAGAGCGCAGTCCAGAGCTGTGTGGAAATGACAGCCAGAACTCTCTGAACTCTCATTTGGGAGCTCATTTACTTTCTGCTGATGCTGCAGCAGAACTCCCCCTCCCACAGGCAGAAGCTTCAGTTCTGTCAGGTTGAGTGACCTCTCACGTCTCAGAGAAACATAAATATTGTATAAAACACTGCTCAGAGCCCGGGATTCTGAGGCACACAGCAGCCTGTAAATGAAGAGAGTGTGTGTGAGCACAGCTCACAGCCAGACACATCCTGATGGCCCAGGGCAGTGGCTGAGGTCGGGCCTTGGTGGGGTAAAAAGTGGGAAAATCAAACAACAGGGAACTGGAGAACAGAACAAAATGTTTTTGCAGAAGTACCAGGTGTGAATAAACATCTCCATGTGACTCTGAGGAGCACAGAGGGGAGGTGGATTGCCTGCACCGTGTGCAGCCCCGAGATTATTTGCATTTAGCTCTCCTCTAGGAAATGCTACCATTTCACTGCTTATCTCTTCCTGAAAGGACACCTCATTTACTGTTTGAAGAGTTCTGAAATCACCCTGCTCCCAAAAGAACGTGCTCCTGCTGCCACATCCACCTCAGCTGCCACTGCTGAGCCTGAAAGATTTTATTCCTGAGCCTCAGCTTCGGCCAAGCCCAAAGCTGGAGCACTCCAGGAACTGATCTACACAGAGCCTCGGACACAGACATGAGTGCCATGGAGCCATGGAATCACAGAACCATGGAATCGTGGAATGGTTTGTGTTGGAAGGGACTTTAAAGCTCATCCAGTGCCAATCCCCACCCTTGGGCATTCACCTCCTGCCGAGACACCCAGGAAGGTGATGGAATTTTACCCAATAAATCCCTGGCAGTGATTTAGTGATTCCAACAAATCACAGCAGCCTGGCACTGCAGCCCAGAGGCTCAGGTGCCCCAAGCCTAGCTCTGAGCTCCAGATGTGCCCTCTGAGCTCCAGATGTGCCCCGCGAGCAGCTGGGCTGTGCAGCCCCCGCGAACATCCTCTCCTCCAGCCCGGCCTGGGGCTCGTGGGGCTGGAGCAGGATCTGCCATCCTTCCTTTCTACCTCACTGCTCCTTCGCACCTCGTCTGGTGAGTGATGTCCCTGCAAAGCGACCCTGACAGATCACACAGAGCCCTCCTGGCAGAGCAGCTCGGGCCGCGGGGAGGTGGCAATGAGAGCTTCATTAAGCAGTCAATCAATTAAAGCAGCTCGGAGCAGCAGTGCGGGTGAGGGTGGGGGTGGAACCTGGCCCCCGGTTCTGGACATTTCTGGCTGTCTCTGAGGGTGCTGAGCCTGCTTCAGGCTCCCAGAGGTTTTCAGCACAGACTGAGCCACCCCCAGAGCTGCCACCACTGCAGAGGGGAGCAGGAGAAGCCCAAAGGGGCCATGGAAGTTTCCTTTCCCTGGTCTTAAAATTCAAACCAAAACACGGTTTATGTTCCTTTAACATGGGGAAAAGGGGTTTTTACCTCGGTGTTTATTTCAGGATCCTTGGGTGCAGCACTTGGTGCAGGTGGAATGCCCCAAAAATGCATGCACACCTCACACTGAAATACACACAATTATAGACCTTGCAAAATTAACATATTTATCAAAGATCCCCCTCAGTGAGAGGCTGGAGTGAAGCCCTCGTTGTGAGGAACCTTCCCCCTGGCTGGGCCTGGCTGAGGTTCCCAAATGTGTTCTGGAGAGGCCCTTGGTGTCTGGGGCTCCCAGGATGTTTGCTCTCCTGGTTTAACAGTGCCGTGGGGCTGAGCTGAGTTCTCAGCCTTGGGGAGGTACAAGTGTGGGGCTAAAAGCACTGAGAATGCACCAAACTATAAAAGAGTGTGCGAGAGGGGTGTGAAAGGAAAAGCAAAAAAATTCATTCTGGCACCACTGGAGCTGAGCCCACTGCTGATGTTTCCAGCTGTGAAGAGCAGAGCTGAGCTGTGAGGTCCTGACTGCTGCCTTCAGTTGGCACCAGCCCAGCCCAGCCCAGCTTGGGCTGATCCCTGGACCTGCCTCCCCTCCTCTTCCTCCGCCCTTCCCCGGGGCTGGAGATCTCCACACTCCTGTGTGCAGCCCACGGGGCTCAGCCCAGCCCCCCCGCAGTGCTGAGCTCCTCCTGGGACCCTGGCAGCTGAGAATTCTAAATTCTCTGTGCTGAAAGGCTCTGATCTGTGCTCCTGACTTGGCAGTGGGTTTTTAAGATATTTCAGAGAAAGGCTGGGAAAATGTGAGTTCTTTTTAACTGGCCTTGAATTAAAGAGTTAAACCCATTTCTAAAAGAAGTTCTGTAACTTCTCAAGAGAAAGCCTTGATGAAAAAATGCAAATACACTTTCCTTGACCAGTGAAATGTTTTCCCTCTGTCTTGTGGTGCATTCCTTTCTGGTGCTGCTGCACAGACGCAGAAGGTCAGACACAGAGGATTCCTGCAGCTGATCCTGGCTCTAGGGAGAAGCTTGATCACTCAATTCCTTTTTAATAATATCTATCTAATAAATAAAAGCCTTCTGATTTCTATCTATGGACATGAGTGGTTTCTACACGGATCCACAAGGAAACCTTGCATTTGATCTGAGGCCTTGGGATAGGCTCCCAAAATTGAGTGATCACCTTAAAATCCCATGTGTGAGGTTTGAACAGAAGGTGTGGTGTCACAGGGTGAAAAAATTAGGATTTAGGGGTTTGGAATATAGTAATAGATATATGTATGTCAAGATGGAGTTTTTGGGGTGTTGGCTAAATACTTTTTCACTTTCTTCTTTCTGCTTCATGAGAATCCCAGCAGCAGCCAATACCTGTTCCTGTCTCAATAACTTATCACTTTCCTCTGTAAATAAACCAGAAAAAGGTCCAGAATAGGCCTGAAAAAATGTCCCTCTTTAAAAAAAAAAAAGGGAGAAAATTCAGGAGCAAGAGAATGTTTGTGTCCCAGCTGTGGACTCTCCCTGCTCTTGGCTGTCACACGTTTGCTAAGGAGTTATTAATCCCATTAAACACCGAATAAAGGCAGGATCTGCCCAAGGATATGAGCTGCTAATAAACTCTAATAACTAATTACATTTATTTTCGCTTCATTTTAAATGGTCTCAGCCACTTAACAGTGTCAGCACTCTGTGCCCGCAGGGTGCCAGGCAGAGCCCGGAGTGCTGGGAGTGCCCCCGGTGCCAATTACCTGGAGAGGCTTCACCAAATTACCTGCAAATGGCTGTGAAAGCCCTAAAAATTTCCTGTCTCCAAGCCATGGAAAACAGAGGGAGGTTGGGAACAGCCCTGAGATTCAGGGGGAATGAAGAAAGCCTCTCCAGCTCACTCTCCAAGGACACCCAGAGGGGCAAGCTTGGGCAAATTCCATCCTTGCCTGGCTTCTGCTTGGGGAATTGATGCTGAGATCCAAGTGGGAAGAACTCGGGAGCTGTCCTTGTCCATGTTGGGATGCACTGAGGCAGGAGCCTCTGGAGCCCAGAGTGTACCTCTGAAGGCCTTTCCAATCAATCCCTCCTTGATTCCTTTATTCCTGTCTGCTCTCTGTTTCTAGGGAGCCATTTAAGGCACCAGGGGAATCTCTGACCATGGTGCTTCAATCCCTTTTGGGGTCACACAAGGGACATCAGCATTCCCAGGGTGGGACTGATTCCATCTCTAAATCAATCTGGGGCTGTTGGTTTGTGTGTCAGTGAATTCCAGCCTGGATTTTCTCCTGTGCCAGTGCTCTGCTCACCCACATCCCCACAGTGATGGGGGACAGCTTTGGCAGGTGCCACCTCCCAGCCAGGTTTGGAGGGATCCCAGGACACATTCCTGTCCTGTAACTGCTGCCACACAGCATAAATTCCTGCAAGCCCTCACTTGAGTGCTTCGGCTGAAAGGGGAAAAGGTGTGAAAAACGAGGTTCACTCCTGGTAAAATTTGAAAAGATTTAATAAGGGGTTGAATTAAAAAAAAAGGATGATAGGAGGCAGAAATAAAGTAATGAGTTAACACGGGTGGGTGCTTGGCATGATGCAAGCATGGCTAACATGCAAGCATGTTTGGCTAACAAACCTCTGCTGTTCAATGCCCGAGTCTCATGCATATTCAGAGATTTCTATGCATCATTCAGATATTCCTTTCTTGGTGTTCTTTTCGGTTCAAGCCTCCCCCATCCTGCTTTTGTAGGTCTGTTTAAAATCTGACAATCCATTGTGGTCCAGTTCTGCTGAGCACATCCTCTGCTCATCCTGTGCTCCATGTCCTGATCAATAACTTCTTCCTCCCAGGGTCTGAGGCTGTCATTGTTATCTTCATCCAGGAATGTGGGAACTCCTTGCTTCTCTTTGCTATTCTCTGAGTTAGTTACACGAACAAAAAGGAGCATTCTACATCTCATGCTGTAATCCTAAGCAATCACACTGCTATCTCTAATAAACTCTATCCATGCAACTAAGTGTTCTAACATCACACATGTGACATTCATTTCAACATCTGTGAATAGCCAATAATACAAATATGGATTTATAACAAGGGAAAGAACATCAGCTCTGGCAAGATCCTTGGGAAATCATTGCAAGACAGGCCAAGAAATATTTCGAGGAACAACTTGCTCACTGCACAAGAAAAACCAACAAATCCTCCTGGAAGGCAGAGCAGCAGCAGGAGCACTGCCAGAGAGGCTCCGAGGCCACAAAATGAGCGAGGCATGAAAGGAAAAGCTCAAGGAAGATAAGGCTGGAGCAGAAAATCCAGATGAGTTCTTGGCATTGATGTTTTCTGGGGAGGAACTGAGGAGAATTCTGTCAGCAGAACTTTTCTTTATGGGCTAAGAATTGGAGGAACAGCCTCAAATTAATGGAAGGAGCACTTTGAAATCCTCGCTGGGGTTTGGAAGTGGCAGGCTCAGGGATAAATATGATACAAAGAAAGGATTGGGCATGGCATTTATCAGGGCAGGGGCTGCCTTGCACACCCATTAGGGCTCTTTAAAGGAGGAACAGAGCTTTTGCAGGAGGATGAGTTGATTGAAGCAATGCATTATCCAAAAACTTCCAGCAGAATCAGGTGCAGAACTGGAAAAACAGAGGGAACAGCAAGAAAGATGTTCCAAAGTGCACTGTGATCTCCACAGGGGGAAGATGGAACTGAAGGGAACTGTTCCATCAGGAAAAAACACCCTGGGAGATAAAATAACAGTCCTTAAATCTGGCACCAAACAGGTGAAAATGCCATTAATAGCCTGGGTTTTATAGCCCCAAACCAAGAAGGAATCATTTGTGACACACATCAGTGAGTTAGGGGGGAAAGAAAAAAGTGTATTTTCTCATTAATTAAAGCGTGGAACTCTTTGCTACAAGGTGCTTTGAGATCTGAAATGGTGCATGGATTCAAGAAGCAATTAAAAACCTGTTAAATAGTAATTTACAACCTGAAAAACTGCCTGAAGTACAGGGTGATGGCAAAAGGGGGAGACACAGGGAAAGACTTGGGGGCCTTCCTTCCTTCCTTCCTTCCTTCCTTCCTTCCTTCCTTCCTTCCATCCTTCCT
>VZTN01030242.1:401177-456697 GCA_013400515.1 Erpornis zantholeuca | reverse complement strand
TCCCTCCCTCCCTCCCTTCCTGTACATTTAGGATCATTTTTCCTTCAGCAGCTTTCCCTCTACAATTATTTACCCAGGATTCCAGCAGCTCTTTTCACTGATCAATGACAAATCCATCTGCAATTCTCTGTATTCAGCTCTTGTTGGTCACCTTAAACAAACCAGGATTTCCTAAAAACCCCACTAGCAGCAGCAAATTTCCCATCAGTACCCAACTGTTCCCCCAGGTGGTATAAAACCATCTTTGTGAAACCAGGGTTGGGCCGGGATCAGCCTCGGGTTTCATTAAGCTGAGGTGCAAATGAGGATGTGGCACCTCAGCCTGGGTACCTGGGGAAAAGGGGAATCGTTCCTCACCCACATCCCACAGCCAGGAAAGCCCCACAGAGGCAAAAAGAGGGGCAGAGTTCAGAGCTGGGATAAAAATGTGCAGATTTGGGGATGTCAGGGATCCTTGTCCCCTCTGCAGCCCCCAGGCTCCATCAGTGCTGCTCTGAACCCTGGTTCAGGGTTTGTTAACTCTTATTTCACACCCAAAACCTTAATTTGCTCAATTCCCCGTGTGTGTAAGGGTGGAATGTTCCCTTAAAAATCAATCTCTGGCACAAAGGGCTTGAAACAAACCATGGGATGTGCCAGGGCTCCATCCCTGCCCTTGGCTGTGGTGGCTCTGGGGTGTGACAGGGACAATTCACAGCCAGGGTTACGAAAACCCCTCCAGGAACAAACTCTGTCAGGGGAGGTTTTACAGCTCTGGGAGGCTCCAAAAGCAGAGCTGAGTGAGAACTGGGAGTTTTTCCCCAGGGAAATTTCTAAGTGAGACAAAATTGTCATTTGCTCTGCATTTAACTTTCCAGGAGGCAGCTTGAAGCCAAACCAGGTTTTTCCTCTTTTTTTTTTTTTTCTGTCAGTTCTGTTTTCAAACTGAAAAGTTCCATTTTTGCTCTGCCTCCTCCGTGTTTCCCTCTGTGGGAAAGCCACAGAAACAACAAACAGGGAGAGCAGCTGAAGGAATAACAACGTTTTCCCTCATAAAAAGGAAGATTCCCCATAAATCCTCAACGCTTTTGCTCTGTGCAGAGCCTGTAGCTCTCTCTCTGCAGGAAATATTTCTTCACTTTGTCATGGGCACAAAAAGTCGAGGCAAACGCTCTCATTTTCCAGTTGAAAAAACTGGACTTCTCTAGTTTAAGATCTGGAGAAAAAGAGAAAAATCCAAGAAATATTTTGCTTGGCTTCTCCCCACCAATGTTTTCGCATTGAGATACATGGAATGGAGATTTTCATTCGTCACAGTTTCTGGAGAAATTGTTTTATAACAAATCTCCCAGGCCTGGGCGATGACAACGAACCCCAGGAGCCATTTCACAGAAATAAAATCTCATCTGGGCATGGAGCTGGGGTGGCAGCAGCACAGGAAGCTCCAGCAGAGGATGCCTTTGGAAACAAAACCAAACCCAGCAAAACAAAGCAGAATCAAGTGCTGAGAACTTGCTGCTGATGTTGGAGCCCAGGAGGGGCTGGAGATCATCTCAGAGGGCAGGAGATTCATCCCCCGAGGAGCTGAGGAATCAGCTGAGACATTTTTATTGGCTCCTCTTCATTTTTGACTCCGTGAAACACTCGGGTGGGTTCTGGCTGCTGTCTGTACCTCGGAGCTGAGGAGAGAGCGAGGATTATCCTGGCTGGAATTTCCCTGCTCCCTGCTGCTCGTGGCCAGGAACACCTTGGGGAATGATGCCTTAGGTTTTATTATTTATTATTTTCCAATCCTGTACTGCTGGTGTGACTCTGAAGTTTCCTGGAGCTCGTTCAGTGCTGTTCTCTAGGCTAAGATAGACATAACAAAACCTCTAACTTGCTCTCCAAGGACACTCAGAACAAGAACTGCAAACCACAATCTTGGGGAAGGAAGGGGCAAGCTTGGGCAAATTCCATCCTTGCCTGGCTTCTGCCTGGGGAATTGATGCTGAGATCCAAGTGGGAAGAACTCGGGAGCTGTCCTTGTCCATGTTGGGATGCACTGAGGCAGGAGCCTCTGGAGCCCAGAGTGTCCCTCTGAAGGCCTTTCCAACCAATCCCTCCTTGATTCCTTTATTCCTTTATTCCTGTCTGCTCTCTGTTTCTAGGGAGCCATTTCAGGCATCAGGAACACCCTGGGGAGTACCTTGGGGAACACCTTAGGCACAGGCAGAGCCAGAGGAGGGAGGAACTGTAATTCCAGCTCTGGAAAATTCCCCCTCCCCTTCCCCAGCTCTCTCCGAACTCTCCGCAGGCTGCGAGAATGATGAGCACAATAAAATGTGCTGCTCAATTATCCTGCAGAGGAGTTGCTGTAATTCCAGCCCACGATCCCCCAGCTCCCCGTGTCCCCTGGATTAGCACGGTGGGCATTACACTTGCTGGGGAGAGGATTAGGGAAGCACAGGAGGCGGAGGGGCAGCTTTTATTTAATCTAATGGTTGTTCTCCCTCATCTCCTGCGGGCTCCTTTTGATTCGCAGGGAGCAGGCAGGGGATGGAGATCAGCTGGGTTTTTAAAGCCTTGCTGACACAACTCCTGATAAATAAACATGAGCTTCCACCAGCGAGCATTCCCTGGGAAACAAAGGATTTGTACCTCGGGATCTTTTGGCCAGGGGCACAGGAGCAGGGAGAGTGTGGCAGGCAGGAGTTAACACGCAGAGAATTGAATATTTCCAACCCTAATAAGCAGCGGGAAAAATGTGGAGAGCTGCAGGAAATCAGTTTGAAATGCAGGCCCAGAGAGGAGGGGAGCCCCTCGCTGCAGGGTCAATGTCTCCTGAGGACATGAGGCTGGTTAGTGTCACTGGGGGAGCCCCAGGGAGGGTCCCTGTCACCCTTCACTCCATGGTTGATGTCTCCTGAGGACATGAGGCTGGTTAGTGTCACTGGGGGAGCCCCAGGGAGGGTCCCTGTCACCCTTCACTCCATGGTTGATGTCTCCTGAGGACATGAGGCTGGTTAGTGTCACTGGGGGAGCCCCAGGGAGGGTCCCTGTTGGTATAGAGCACAAAATGAACAACACAGGGACAGCCACTTTCAAGCAGGAAAAAGGCACAGTTTAATTCTTTGACTTTGTATATATAGATCTCTCACAATGCCCATGAATGAGAAGATTTATTTCTAGATTAGAGGATTTCTCTCACCCCTCTGCCGCTGCTCCTCTGTCACTGCATGGCACTGGGGAGTGGAGCCAGGGATTCCCATCCAGGGGCCGTGGGCACAGCCACGCTGGGAGCCCAGGGGCAGCCAAGGATTCAATTGCTTTGGCATCCTAGGATGTGCTTCATAATTACAAACCTGCTCTGAAGTGTCCTTCGAGGGCCAAGGGAGCCATTTTTGATTTATGAAATAATATCTTTGCCTTTTCTAAAGTAAATATTTGGTGTGTGCTAAGGTTAACTCTGATTCATATCTTGCTGCAGGGTGAGCTCTGTAATAATGTCCCTGTGTTTGTGATAACAGACAGCAGCTTTGCTAGAAACGACAGAATTCAAGTACCAAGCAGTGTTGTAGTGGAGAGTCCCAAAGGAGAGGAGCCAGGGCTCCTGTTCATTACTGCTGGAGCATTAGCAGCAGCTGGGTTAGGTCACCTAAAGACTTCTGTGCTGGATGGTTCCTAGCTGGCCATAACTTTCCAAAGCTTTGCAATTTTCTGCTTGTCATCACTGTTTCTTTATGTCTGATCCTGCCTGATTCATTTTTTTTTTTCCTGGGAGAGAATATCTTAGGAGAAAACACAAATCCTACATCCCCTTGGGTAAACCAGGTGTGATTGACCTTCCCTGCTGTCCCACACTGTTGTTTGCCAGGAATCCCTGAGGTTGGAAAAGCCCTCCCAGACCATGGAGTCCAAGCTGTCCCACCTTGTCTGCAGCCCAGAGCTCTGAGTGCCACCTCCAGGAATTCCTGGGACACCTCCAGGGATGGGCACTCCAAACCTCCCTGGGCAGTTCCAAGGCCTGGAAAGCCATGAGGAAATTCCTGCTGCTGTCCACCCTGAGCCTCCCCTGGCCCAGCCTGAGGCTGTTCCCTCTCCTCCTGTCCCTGTTCCCTGCCAGCAGAGCCTGACCCCCCCCGGCTGCCCCCTCCTGTCAGGGACTTGTGCAGAGCCACAAGGTCCCCCCTGAGCTCCTTTTCTCCAGGCTCAGCCCTTTCCCAGCTCCCTCAGGAGTTCTCCAGCCCTTCCCAGCTCCATTCCCTTCCCTGGACTCACTCCAGCCCCTCAGTGTCCCCTGAGTGTCCCAGAGCTGTCCCCAGCACTGGAGGTGCCTCAGCCACTCCTCGTGGGACCCCTCCAGACCCTTCCCCACCCTCGTGTCCCTCCTTTGGTGTCACCAGTTTGTTCATCTGTCCCAGTACCTCCAGGCTCCCCAGAGCAGCTCAGGATCAGTGAGGTCTTGGCAGGGTTGAGGGACAATAAAGGCTGGACTAGGATAGGCTGGAATGACACCTGATCCCATGGGAGTAACCACAGATGTGTGCCTGGGGGTCACACCGAGTTCGGATTCACTCCTGGAAGGTCTGCACGATGGGAAAAGCTTGGGCTGATCTCTGCTGCTCTTCACACATTCCTCCTTTTTATCTTAATGTCCTAATTCCTACGTGTTCTCCTTTTTTGAAACACCTTTGTTTTTTGAGCTCATTCTGGGGAGAAAAGGAGCATGTGGCTCCAGCAGAGCTCGATCTGAGGAGGCAGGAGCTGCTGAACGAAGGCAAATTCCCCCTGGCTCTGCCTGCAGAACAGCAGTGCCCAGCTCCGTGGCCCTGCCCCTCCTCAGGTGACCCCAAACTGCTCCACAGCCACTGCTCTGGTCAGGGGCAGAAGAACCTCCTGCAAGTTAATTTTAAATTCATCATTCCTCTAAATTTCCCACGACAGCTCCAACCTGAATGTTATTCTTCACAGAGAGCAGAGAGCTTTGTCTCCGTGGGGAAGTGTGGAATTGGACAGGCTATGTTTGAATGATGGGGATCTGGGGAAACGTTCTGCACTTCCCTTCCTTGGAGGGCTGCAGTAATGCTGGTGTTGCTTATTTATCAGGAGAATGCCTTGGAGCAGAGAGTCCAACTTGGAGTCACTTCTCTTCAGGAATAACTCACACTCGAGATGGTTTTGCTCTGTTAAAATTGATGGAGTTGGGGCTGGCTTAGGGGATCCATGGAAAATGGGAATGCGAACAGGCACAGGGGGGAGGAACATCTGCCTGAGCCATTCCCTGGGACAGAGAGAATTAACACACACAGGCCCTCTCTCCTCATTTGCATCCTAGGGAAGCTCAGGCCTTGCTTAGATGTGCCTGGGACACAAATCTCCAATTCCTTCTCCCAAAAAAAGTCATTAATGGAATCACAGACTCATTCAGGTTGGAAAAGACCTTTCAGATCATCAAGTCCAATCATGTTCACCTCTGATCCACGTCCTCAAGTGCCACATCCACAGGTTTTCTGAGCACTTCCAAGGATGGTGACTCCAGCACTGCCCTGGACACTCTGTTCCAGCACTTTAAATCATTTTCCATGAAGATTTTTCTCCCAGTATCCAATCTGAACCTTCCCTGGCACAGCTTGAGGCCATGGCACGGTGCTGGTGACTTTTACTCCCTGCAGTCCTTTTTTAGGACAGGATTTTTGGTTTTATTCATTTCAATAGGAACTTCCTCTTCAGGGGATATAAAATCAGGATTGGACTTTTTGCCAGACACCAGAGACCATAACTGGAGGGGCAGGACAGGGGGAACAGGTTCAAACTGAAAGTGGGGAATTTTAGGTTGGATTTTGGGCAGGAATTCCTCCCTGGGAGGGTGGGCAGGCCCTGGCACAGGGTGCCCAGAGCAGCTGTGGCTGCCCCTGGATCCCTGGCAGTGCCCAAGGCCAGGCTGGACACTGGGGCTGGGAGCAACTTGGGACAGTGGGAGGTGGAAATTTGATGATCTTTAATGTCCCTTCCAACCTGAGGCATTCCATAATTCCGTGATGCTGTGAGCACCAGGGCTCAGGCACCACGAGAGGTTTCATGGGAAGTATTTTCAGCAAAGCCTGGCAAGTCTGGGTGTGTCCCATACCAGGTTTGTCAGCTGGAGAAGGAAAGGCCAGAGGGAAAAGCTGGTGCCACCCAAGGAAATGCACAGAGGAGGAGCCCCTGTGGCTGGGGCAGGGGGCAGCGAGTGTGGAAGGAGCCAACCCAGGGATTCAGGATCCAGGATCCAGGCCTGCTCCTTCCAGCACCACCCCACTGGGATGAGCTGGAAGTGATGAAAGGAAAAGCCCAAGTGCTGCTCTGCTGCTGAGCCTCTCCCAGCCCCCAGGACTGGACCTGCTGGCCTCTCCTGTTTTGAACCAGAGCTCCAGTGACCATTCCTGTGCCAGCAGGAGCAGGGCCCTTTGCCAGCACTCCTGATGCTCCATTCCAAGGAGCAGCAGGAGGCCTCGGTTCAGGAAATGCTGATTTTGTCAAATCCTTGTGCAGAGGCTGTTCCCTGCCTGTGGCTGTTAATAGTCTGATGACATCTCCACCTTCTGCCTCTCCCTCTGCAGCCCCACAGGCTTGGATGTCGAAGTTTTGCCTTTCCCAGGAGGGAGTGGCAGCCTGTGGCAGGATTTCTGTCACACCACTGCTGTTCCCTTGCTCCCGAGGGTGACGGGGTGGGATTTTGTGTGCCAGGCTGCAGGGACATCACCTCCCCTTGATGCCTTTCTCTTAAAATTAAAACCAAAATTGATGGGGAAAAGGGGTTCTTACCTCGGTATTTATTTCAGGATCTTGGTCCAGGTGGAATGCCCTGAAAATGCATGAACACCTCACACTGAAATACACAATTATAGGTCTTGGAAAATTAACATATTTATTAAAGATCTTCTAATGAGAGGCTCGAGTGAATTTTCTGTTTTGAGGACCTTTTTTCTTTCGATGTGCTTATTCTCAGTGCTTTTAGCCCCACACTTGTACCTCCCCAAGGCTGAGAACTCAGCTCAGCCCCACGGCACCGTTAAACCAGGAGAGCAAACATCCTGGGAGCCCCAGACACCAAGGGCCTCTCCAGAACACATTTGGGAACCTCAGCCAGGCCCAGCCAGGGGGAAGGTTCCTCACAACGAGGGCTTCACTCCAGCCTCTCCCTGGGGGATCTCTGATAAATATGTTAATAAGCAAGGTCTATAATTGTGTGTATTTCAGTGTGAGGTGTGCATGCATTTTTGGGGCATTCCACCTGCACCAAGTGCTGCACCCAAGGATCCTGAAATAAACACTGAGATAAAAACCCCTTTTCCCCATCAACTGTGTTTTGGTTTGAATTTTCAGACCAAGGAAAGGCAACACTGGGGACTGTGAGGTGTTCTGGCTGCTCTTCTCCCCAGCAGCCACAAGCTCGAAGGACCATCCTGAAGCCCTGGGGCTCTTGCTCAAAGGTTTGCTTCGTTCAGCTCGGATGGTGGAGCAGCAGGAGCTCAGCTCTCACGGGGACAGCCACGCCAGCAGCAGTGCCAGCCTCCCTCTCCCTGCATAGGGACACTTCAGGAAGGAGCAGATCCCAGGTCTCAGCTGCCTGGCCCAGCTGAGCACTCAGCCAGTGCCACCTCGGTGCAGAGAAGGATGTCTTTAATATCAGCACTGGAATATGACTCATCAGGGCATTTTTTTTTATCTTTTTCCAAGGTTAAAAAGAAATAAAAATACAAAAAAACCAAACAAACCAACAAAAAAAACCCCCACTGAGCAGAAATTCTGCTTTGTGCTCTGTCACGAGGAGAGGGATGGGATGAGAGGTAATTGGATCCTGTTGCTTCCTAAACAGCTAAATATTTACATATAGGCTGGGCTATTAATCACGGCCCCATATGGCAGCAGAGCTGTGCTGAGCACTCCTGGGAGAGCTGCTGGGAGCAGAGTGTTTGTCTCCCAAACGCCTCCCTGACAGCTCCACTTTCATCACAATCAGCTGTGACACCATAATTACAGATTTGGGGAGGTTTGCAGCCTCCCCGTGATTGATTGTTTGATACACACAATTCAGAAGATAGATGTTCTTGTTTAAATCGACTCCTCGGCGAGGGAAGCGAGGAGAACAAACTGGAGCATCCCAGGGGCTGGGAGGAGCCCCCCATTCCCCCTCTGGCCAGGTCCTGGCAGGTGCATAAAGGTGCTGCTGCACCTTCAGCCTCTGTCCCCTCCTTGCTGGTGGCACCACCACGTTGGAGTCCAGGGAAACTTGGGAGCTTCTCCTGCCCCTCTGGGGGTTCCTTTTATCCCCAGAGCTCCTCAAAAAATAGCTTAGCCTGCGACCTAAGCTTGTGGGAGGAGCTCCCTTCACTTTTGGGAGGACTTGAATGCACCAGAGAAGTGGAAGGATTTTTGTTTAGTGAACCACAGAGAGTTTAGTTGTAGTTTGGATTTTGCTCTATATATTATATAGAGGCAACATGAAGGTTTCAGGGTGTGAGCTTCTCCTTCTCCTTCTTCTCCTTCTTCTCCTTCTTCTCCTTCTTCTCCTTCTTCTCCTTCTTCTCCTTCTTCTCCTTCTTCTCCTTCTTCTCCTTCTTCTCCTTCTTCTCCTTCTTCTCCTTCTTCTCCTTCTTCTCCTTCTTCTCCTTCTTCTCCTTCTTCTCCTTCTTCTCCTTCTTCTCCTTCTTCTCCTTCTTCTCCTTCTTCTCCTTCTTCTCCTTCTTCTCCTTCTTCTCCTTCTTCTCCTTCTTCTCCTTCTTCTCCTTCTTCTCCTTCTTCTCCTTCTTCTCCTTCTTCTCCTTCTTCTCCTTCTTCTCCTTCTTCTCCTTCTTCTCCTTCTTCTCCTTCTTCTCCTTCTTCTCCTTCTTCTCCTTCTTCTCCTTCTTCTCCTTCTTCTCCTTCTTCTCCTTCTTCTCCTTCTTCTCCTTCTTCTCCTTCTTCTCCTTCTTCTCCTTCTTCTCCTTCTTCTCCTTCTTCTCCTTCTTCTCCTTCTTCTCCTTCTTCTCCTTCTTCTCCTTCTTCTCCTTCTTCTCCTTCTTCTCCTTCTTCTCCTTCTTCTCCTTCTTCTCCTTCTTCTCCTTCTTCTCCTTCTTCTCCTTCTTCTCCTTCCCTTCCTTTCTTCTCTGACACAAGTTCCTGTGGTTTGTTGGTTGGTGGAGGGAATTTGGAGTAGAAGAGACATATCAATAAATTTGAGATTCATTGGTGTTGGAACAAAATAAGATAAGTAAAACTTCCAAACTGGTTGATAGTAGATATAAAAGCTACCTGCTTCTGGTAGCCATTGCATTCTGCACTTGTGTTCTTGGAGGCCACAGCACAGCCTGTGCCTCTGAGGCTTTGATAAGAAAAAGAGAAGAGAAGAGAAGAGAAGAGAAGAGAAGAGAAGAGAAGAGAAGAGAAGAGAAGAGAAGAGAAGAGAAGAGAAGAGAAGAGAAGAGAAGAGAAGAGAAGAGAAGAGAAGAAAGAAGAAGAGGCCAACACCCAAAATTCTCCATCTTGTCCCCATATAATACACAAAGCAAGATCCTAAAACTACAACTACACTCTGTGTGGTTCACTAAACAAAAATCTTTTCACTTCTCTGGTGCATTCAGGCTCTCCCAAAAGTGAAGGGAGTTTCTCCCATCAGCTTAGGTTGCAGGCTAAGCTATTTTTGAGAAGCTCTGGGGACAAAAAGAAGCCTCAGAGGGGCAGGAGAAGTTTTCAGGCTTCCCTGGACTCCAGCAGTGCACAGACATGGAAATTGGGTTTTTAGAGTTACCTGGAGGTCTCAAAATGTAGCTGGGAATTAGCAGGGTTTTCAAAAATAAATGCCAGGGATGCTCAGGAATGGCCTCTCAGTGCCAAAGGTGTCAGTGTGCAACTGTGGGGGGCAATCTGAAAACCTGAATAAATATTATCTGTAAGAAAATTCTCTGTGGGTGTGTGTGTGCTAAACAGGATTTTTACCTTGATGCATTAATCTGAGGTAAGAAGAAATATTCACCACTTCCACTAAGGAACAGAATTTTATGGCAAATAGACCTCTCCAGGCTGAACTTTGCAATAGGCTTTGAGCTCAATTTATCTTCTGGATGGCAAAATTTAGCTTGTTTTGCTGTAAAAAGTCCAGGTGAGACAACAACAAAAATAAGATTGGGGTTTTGTTTTTTCCTTTTTTTTTTTTTTAGAAACCTCAAGACAAACATGATTTAGTGGTGGTGATATTTGCTCTTGACAGAGCTAATGCTTTGGTAGCCTTTCCCTTGACCCCTGTAGATGGCATAGCCAGGAATATTTAAAATGTGATTTATGATGTGCTCTGTGAGACTTTCCCAGATGGAGCTCAGAGATGGATTTGGGGAGAAAAATACCTCCCTGGAGGCCTTCAGCTGCCTGTGCCCTGTCCTGAGCAGGGGAGGGACTCGTTCTGTGCTGGAACAGGAGGTGCAGGGGGAGGACAGAGGATTTCCAAAGGGGGATGGGAAAATGGGAACCCATTCCCAGCATCAAAGAAGGGCCAAGTTAAGCACCAGGGAATCATGAAACCATGAAATGGTTTGGGTTGGGAAAGACCTTAAAGATTGTCCAGTGCCACCCCCTGGCACCTAAAGATTGTCCAGTGCCACCCCCTGGCATGGACCTAAACCCTGGGGGGATCTGATGAGTGGGGGTTGCTCAGTTTGCACAGAATCCCAGAAGGGTTTGGGGTGGGAAGAGACCTCAAAGCCCATCCAGGACCACCCCTGCCATGGCAGGGACACCTCCCACTGTCCCATGGCTCCATCCAACCTGGCCTTGGGCACTTCCAGGGCTGGGGAGTCCCTGGAGGGGTTGGGAACAGGAAAAGCCATGAATGAGAGGGTGCCAGGCCAGAGCCAGGAGCTCAGGGCTCTGTTTTTAGAGTCCACCAAAGCTCCCCAGCTGCATTTCAGCTCAGGGGCTCTGATTTTAGAGTCCACCAAAGCCCTCCAGCCTCACTTCAGCTCCTGCTTTTGCCTCCCTGAGTGTCCTTGGACTCTCTGCCTGAGGTTTCTCTCCATAAAACAGGGGTGGCATCAATCCCTGACCACGGAGCTGCGTCGGGAGGACGAACCTATTGATGATTATGAAGTGTTCAGGTAACTATGGCAACAGATGTTCTGCCTTTTTGCATCTCACAAGAGGAAGCACAGAGCCCAAACGTGCCCCGAAACCTCCCCAGCACCCCGAGCTGACACATCACTTCCCAGCCCCGGAATTATTCCAGCAAAAGTTGCCTCCCTTGGGTTGGAAGCAAAGGAGTAAATTTTTTAAAAGCACCTTGCTTTATTGCTTGCTGGCCAGATTATTCCCAACATCACAGCTCTGGCTTGGAAAGAGTCCATAATGCTGGATGGCAATAAACCAGAGAGCTGAGGCACGGAATTTATGGCCATGAGCTAATGAAGCGCAGGGATGGATGTTCAGGGTAACCCTGCTCCCTGCACCAGCTCCCAGCGCCCTCCCCAGCTCCTTGCAGGGCCTTTGGATGATCCAGGAGCCCTGAGCCTCCCTGGGAATATCAAAACAACCTCAGCCACTGCAAAAAGGAGCTGAGATAGGGGGGAAAGTGCTCCATGGGGAGACAGTGATGCCGTGAAGAGGGAAAGCTTATCCAGACCCTGGGGAAAGAGGGGTGGCTGTTATTTGTTCTGTTGGTGAAAGGTGAGAGACTGAGCAGCTCCACTCGCTCCCTGCATCCCAGGAAGGTGCTGCTGCTCCAAATCCAGCCCTGGGAGCTCTGCAGGAGATGGAAAACGCAGTGCAGGCCATGGGGAGGGTCCTGAGGAGTTCCTGGGAGCTTGAGCAGGCTGAGCTGGGCACTGGCAATGCCATGCCTTGGTTTTGGGGATCGTCTGACCTCCATCCTGGTGGGGCTGCTGCCAGGAGGGTGTGGAGGTGTCTGTGCCCCTGCCGGGAGCCAGCCTCACCCTCAGGAAGTGGAGATGGAAATCCCAGCAGCCTTGGTGGGTTTGTGCCCTCCTCTCCCTTTTCCAGGAGGAAGGAATGAGGAGATCTCATCGCCCTAGTGCTGGAATGTCAGACCTGCTGAGGTCCGAGTTGCTCTGTGCCTGCTGCAGGAACCCCAGGAGCTGTTAAACATTCACATGGAGCTTGTCCTGATGCCTTCCCCTGCTCCCAGGGCTCCCCAGTCCCAGTGGATTCCCCCTGGCAAGACCAAGGCTTTGCAAGCCCAGTGTGCTCCCCTTCTCGCCAAGGACACTCGTCAAGCAGCACCATTTGGGGACACTGGGGTGGCACCTGGCCAGGGATGCAGCAAAGCTGAGGAAGGAGTGACCTTGGCTGCTGATTTCCCTCTCTCATGGAGGGCAAGGCTGGCACTGGAGCATCTTCTCCTTCGCTGGAGATGGAGGGAGCCGAGCTGAGACTTCCCAAAGTGCTTGAATTACACCTTCCTTGTGTTATTCCTTCAGATTCCAGAGAGGTTTTGTGGCCTGAGCTTCTTCCCCTGTGTAAGCACATTCTAAAAAGCTGAAAAGTCTCTTAAATGCTTTTGAAATCTGGTTCACCCTGCCCTTGGCTGACAGGAATGCTGGCATCAACAGAGAGGCAGATTCCAGATGCTGTTTTCACTCAAACTTCCCTCAAGCCATAAACTGCCCTGGACACATCTCCAGGTCAGACTCAGCACAGGGATAGTCCCAAACTCCTGTGTTTGTCTGGAAATTAAATGCAGGAGGGAGCAATTGATTGAGAGCCCCTGGAGACCCTCTCAGGGCCTCTCTGAGCTTCCTGCAGGAAAAGCAGCCTGGTGATATTTAACTGGTTTTGTCTGGCCAGGCTGCTCTGGAGGGAGTGTGATGTTCTTGGGCTGTCCAGAGCCATGGAGCTCTGGAGATGTTGTCACACAAACCTGTCACATTCTGCTCCTGGCTGTTGTGCCACAGTTTGAGCTGCCCTAAAAGCATTGCAGTAACAATTTCCTGGTGGTGGGGTTGGCTGAGGGTGCTTTTGGTTCACTCATCTCAGAGGGACCCTCCAGCTTTTGCACTCTAGGTCTCCTTCTATCCTCAGCTGTATCAGGGGTAAAAATCCTCTCACAAAAGACCCCAAAGGACTCTGTTCCTCCAGAACACTCTCTCCATCTCGTGGTGATGCCTTAAATGTCTCTCTAGAAACAGAGAGCAGACAGGAATAAAGGAATCAAGGAGGGATTGATTGGAAAGGCCTTCAGAGGTACACTCTGGGCTCCAGAGGCTCCTGCCTCAGTGCATCCCAACATGGACAAGGACAGCTCCCGAGTTCTTCCCACTTGGATCTCAGCATCAATTCCCCAAGCAGAAGCCAGGCAAGGATGGAATTTGCCCAAGCTTGCCCCCCTCTTGCCAAGATTGTGGTTTGCAGTTCTTGTTCTGGGTGTCCTTGGAGAGCAAGTTAGAGGTTTTGTTATGTCTATCTTAGCACACAGAACAGCACTGAACGAGCTCCAGGAAACTTCAGAGTCACACCAGCAGTACAGGATTTGAAAAATATCAAAGTTAAAACCTAAGGCATCAGTGGCAGCCTCACCTGAAACCAGACCCTTTGTCCTGTTGCACTGACTGAGGGGACAAGGTGAGGCCCAGATGATGTCCTTGGAGAGCACATCTGCCCAGATGTGTTGGGGACAGGCCCGGGCAGAGCCCAGCACGTGTTTGACCCTCGTGCTCAGCAGTAAAGGAGCACGTGGTGCAAGGACAGCCCGAGGGCCAAATCCCTGCTGGTGAATCCTTTCTCCTGCTCATCCCAACCTCCTCATTCCTGCTGTGCCAGGCTGTGGAGAGTCACCACAGCCCTTGGGATGGGCATGAGCTTCTCCCTGGGGCAGGGGCTGGGAGGAACCTGGCAGTGAGACCTTTGCTGTGAGTATGGGACCTTTGTAGAGAATGGTGCCTCTGTGGCAGGGTTTGGGGAGTCCCTTGGCCCCAACACAGGGGGACAGAACCAGGGCAGAGCTGCCTCTTCCCAGCTGAGAGCAGAAGCCAAGGAATGAAAGCATTCAGCTCACAAGCTGGGCACTGCAGGTGCTGCTGGAGGTCACAGAGGTGCCTGTGCCTGTGCAGGGAGAGGCTGAACCCCCCCTGACCCACCCAGGTTTCGCCCCTGAGCTTCTCTCCCTGCTGCAGCACCAGCCCCATCCCTCTTCATTGATTTATTGCAAGTTTGGCACCAACCCCAGCAAAGGCTGGTGACAAAGCAGCCCCTGGAGGGAGCAGGCATTGATGTGGTTCCAAGGAGAGGCTTTGCTCTTTGATCTCTTGGCTCCGAGGGGAAGGGAAGGACCCTCACATCTCCTTCAGTGCTTTATTCACTCGCATGTAATTAAGATCTCGCATCTACAGCCCGGCCTGCCTTTAATTAGAGACATCTCAGCACCACAAGTGCTGGCACAAACAGATAATGGAGCTGCCTCTGTGCACTGCCAGCAGACAAAACCAACCACGGGAAAAGACAATTTCCCTGGGAATTAACTGTGCACTCTGCCTTGGAATCCACTGCTCTGTCCCCCACCAGGCTGAGGGCAAGGACATGAAAAGCCATCCCCTCCTTCCTGGGGTGCTGGCCACCTTCACAGGGCCAGGGAGGAGCTGTGCCCATGTGGGAGACACTGACAGCTCCTGTAGAGCTCGGCTCAGGGTGGGATGGGCACCAGGCCCTGGCTGGGACCTCCAAGGACGCACTGGCTTCTGAGCAGGCTCAGCTTAGGGCAGGGAGGAGACAGGCTCGGGCTCAAGCCACCCTACACCAACCCTGTGTCCAAACCAGGGCTCTGCAGGAGGAGGGTAACTCCTAAATCCTTCCTCCTCTCTCCCTGTGCTGTTTCATATCCTCTGGACCTGAGCTTTAGAGCCACCTCTGAGCCTGGTCTGGAACACGGCAGGAGGAGGAGACCCTGGGCAAAGGCTGGGGCACTGCTGCTGTGCCAGCCTCACATGCTTTGGTTTAAATCCATCTTTGTGAGCTTCTCACACTCTCACATTTAGGGGAACAGAATAAACCAGGCAATAAAGGAAGCTCCACTTGGGAGCTCTTCTTTGTTCGTTGTTTTTCCACTATCTCATCCGTGAGGGAGAATTGCTCCGTGCCAGAAGAGCTGATCTGGGTGGGGAGGAGCTCTCAGGTATTCTCCAGGGCAAGGAGAAGATGTGTTGTGATGATGATGCCCTGGTTTCCCAGGGCCTTTCCACGAACCACTCATGTCCATAGATTTTTCTGAAGGCTTATTAATTAATATAGAGAAAACAGAACAAATCTTTCTCCCTCCAGCAGGTTCAGCTGCAGGGATCACTCTGTGTGTGTCTGTGTGTCTGACTGTGTCCTGGTCAGGAATTTACAACAAGACAGAGAGGAAGACATTTCATCGGTCAAGGTAATTACTTTACTATAAACATTTTTCTTTTTTTCCCTAAGAAGCTACAAGAAGTTTCTTTAGAAACGGATTTCAAGACAAGTTAACAAGAACTTGCATTTCTCCAGCCTTTCTCTGAAATTTCTCCACCCTCCCAGGGCTGAGTGTTAATGCCTTAGTCTTCTAAGGCCTCGTCAACAGAAACGCAGAGTTCGTTGATGGATGATCAGAAATCAGAAGGCTTTCTTATTAGTATCAAGAAAACAGAACAAATTTTTCTCTTTTTAGGTTGGAGAGATCATCTGTGTGTGTGTCTGTGTGTCTGACTGTGTCTCAGCTAGGAATCTACAGCAAGAACAGAGAGGACAACTTTTAATGGTCGAGGCAATATCACTTTACCATAAACATTTTTTTAAATTTACATTCTTATATTAAACCTTTTTCCTGGGAAGATACAGAACTTCCCTTGGGAATGGTTTTCAGGACTAGTTCTTGCATTTCTCCAAATTTCTCTGGAATTTCTCAAGACCCCACAGCCAAGTCACCACCACAGCTGAGGGTGTTGGCTGGGCCATGGCCAGGGATTGTTCCTTTCCACTGAGCAGAACTTCTGTGATCCGAGTTAGGTTTGCTGTTTGTTTTTGTTTCCTAATTTGCATTCAGATGAGACAGAGCTCGGAGCTCAAAGCTTTTGTGTCGTTTGTGAGTTGTTAAGAAAAATGTGTGGACAGATCCATGGCAGGTCCCTGGTTTAATGGGAATGCTGCTCCCTTGGCTCAGGAATGGGCTCATCTCCATCATCTCTCCTGATAGTTCACCCCTCGGGTCATTGAATCTCATTTTCAGTCAGCAGAGAAAACTCATTTCAGCTTTACCCCTACAACTCCCCTCAGAAATCTGCCACAGGAGGGGATGGAGGGCACCTCTCTCTCCCAGAGGAATGTTGGGGGGCTCAAAGATGTTGATTTAGGTGGATCCTGACAAAAAAGAGGTGGCAGATTTAGCAGGACAAAGAATTCCTCACTAATAACACAAATTTATCCTTGGTTCTGGTGGCAAAGGCACCAAACAGCTGCAGCCAATTATTGAGGGGAAAAAACAAAGTCAATGTATGGCTAAATTAAAAATAAAGAAATTAATACGATTTAATGAGTTTTAACTGCACAGAAAGTTGAAGAAGAATGGGGTATTTTGATTTTGGACTCACTACAAACTACAAAGCGGTTTGACAGGAGATGCTAAATTTCCCAGCAGACCACTCTTTAATTAATTTAAAATCATAAACCAATTAACATATTTAACACTAAACGCCCATACAATTAATTTGGCACTCGGAGAAGGTGTGTGGTGTTTAGGAAAAGGAAAAGAAAAGCTGGATTTCCCAAAGATCAATAAGAAGTTGATTTATTTAAGCACAAAATTCCCAAGGAGCAGGGTGAGCACCCCCTCAGGTGGAAAACTCAGCTTTTCTTCCTTGTATTCCACCTGAATTTCCCTTTTCCAGTCTGAACCCATCCCCCTTGAACTGTCACTTCAATTCCTGAAGAACAATCTCTTTTCAGCTTCCCTGCAGCCTGGAAGAGGCTCTGAGGTCTCCACTCAACCTTCTCCTCCCCAGGCTGAACATTCCCAGCTCTCCCAGCCTGGCTCCATAGGGAGAGGCTCCACTCCATGTGATGCCTGAAATGGCTCCCTAGGAACAGAGAGCAGGCAGGGATAAAGGAATCAAGGAGGGATTGGTTGGAAAGGCCTTCAGAGGTACACTCTGGGCTCCAGAGGCTCCTGCCTCAGTGCATCCCAACATGGACAAGGACAGCTCCCGAGTTCTTCCCACTTGGATCTCAGCATCAATTCCCCAAGCAGAAGCCAGGCAAGGATGGAATTTGCCCAAGCTTGCCCCCCTCTTGCCAAGATTGTGGTTTGCAGTTGTTGGGCCTAGGAGGGTCTGGGTGTCCTTGGAGAGCTGGAGAGGCTTTGTTGTGTGTGTGTGAGCATGAGAGAACAGCACTGAACGAGCTCCAGGGAACTGCAGAGTGACACTGGGCAGGGCAGGGCTGGGAACATAGAAAAGTTCAAACCTTTATCAACAGCCAGGTGTCCTCTGGAATTGTTCCAAGAGTTCCTTGTCCTTCTTCTGCTGGGGACACCCAAACTGGGCACTGTGGGGTCTCAGCAGAGACAGAATCCCCTCCCTGGCCCTGCTGCCCACACTCCTGTGGATGCAGCCCAGGATTTGTTTGGCTTTCTGGGCTGTGCCATCTTTTCCCCCAGGATTTGTCTCCAAACAGCTCAAAAGTTTTCTGGGAACTGATAAACTTCCTCTGGCTGGGGAGCTGAAGGAAAATACACCCAGGTAAGAGAATTCTTGTGTCGGGGTCTCACCTCCTCTCTGCTTTCGGGTGACTCTCCCAGGAACCCCTGTGGATAATTTGTGTTCATCTTCCTCTCCCTTCCTTTGATGGACAAGGGTTTATTTTCTTATTTTCCAGCCTGAGTGGGGAGAAATGGAAGATGCCTGGAGCAAGAGTTTTCCAGGCCATTTGGAAGCCAATCAGAGAGAGGCTGAACCTCGAGGTGATGTTTTTCTCTGGCATCAGAGAAGGAGGGCATGGCCTGTCCTATTCAAGCAGTTCAAAGAATTCTTCGCATGGAGGAAGGAGCACCAAGTTTAAGGATGGGGAGAAAAATAAGGAGAAGATCAAATAAACTTTCAAACCTGGCTGTGTGTGATCTCAGAAGCCTTCTGACAATAACATGTTATTCCTCATCATTATTGAGAGGCAGAATTAAAACTGCTTTAGTGTTTTTCTGGACTGCAGCACGCCAGCATTTCTCCCACGTGCAGCAGGAAACTGGGAAATTTTGGGTGTATAACACTGGTTTGGAAGGAAAAGCACCCCCGGGTGCAGTTTCCCTGCAATTCCTGCTGGGAGCAATGCCCTGGGTGAGCACAGCCCTCATTTCTGAGCACATCCGTGTGTGCTGAGCTCTCTCTGGACACTGAAATTCCCATAACCTCCGTGGAGATTCTCAGCTTTTTGTGAGGTTTTAGAACTCCCAGGTTTTATAAAGCTGAGGACAGCGAACAGAAAAGAGTTTGGAAGGAGAAAGGGAATTTTGGAATAACAGATAACAGAGGCTGTGTCCTGTGTGTCTGGGGTACAGGAGAGCTTTGGGTCAGGAAATCATGGAATCATGGAATATCCTGAGCAGGAGGGGCCCCAAAGATTGAGAGGAATGCCAGGATTTGTCTTCACAAACAACCTGTGGGACTGCTGGTAGGCAACACCAGCACTGAGAGGTACAAGAAACAATGGGAAGGATTCCACTGATTGATAAATGGTAAAAGATATTTGCCTTTACAAACAAAGTGTAAGTCTGCTGGTAAATGGAGTTGGATATTGAGAGATGAAAGAAACAATGGGGGAAAACCATGAATTCTATGAAGAATTAAGAATTAAAGGGGGGATTTTACATTAGAGGGGAATCTTAGCTATTCAGTGTTCTGGGAAGTCTGTACCTCCCAAGTACCTCAGCCAAGGGGGAAAGAGAGAGAGAAATGAGGAAATTGGGATAAAAAGGAGGCTGAGCCCTCCAAAAATCTGAGAGACCCCAGGGGAATGCCCCACGGCCTCTCCCTTTATTCCAATAAAGTAAATGGACTCCTCTCTCTCCTTTTTGGAGATTAATTTGGAGATTATTTTCCTGACAGGATGAACATCAGACATCCCTCACAGGGACTTGTTAACCTGTGCAGCAGCCAGCTCCCAGTCCTGCAGGGACAGCAGGGATGGAGCCTGGCTGCTGCCACAGCCACTTCTCACTTGTTACTGTTTGTTTCTCTGGGAATTGCCTCACTTACTCGAAATAATTTAAAATTTTGTACACAAAAACTAATCAAGAACCCAAATGATCTCCTTTTTAAGCATGGGAAGAAGTGCAGCATCAGCCTGAAATCACTGCGAAAATAATAAAGGCAGATTCAGTGAGAGACTGAAAAGCAGAGCAAGTACAGCTGTGAGCTGGTCTAGGTTTATCTCAGCTCCTGAAAAGCAGACAAAAGGTATTGGTCTAGCTCAGATTTAATTTTTTTAAACTAACACTCAGTTGCATAGAGATTGGGGAAATAATGAATATTCTGCTTCAGCTGCTGCACCCAAAAATTCAGAAGCAAAATGGCACATGTCACATTGAGATTGGTGCTGCTGCTTTGTAAGTGGGATGAAGACTCCCTTTAAAAACACTATTTTTAGTCAACTAAAATTTCCCATTGACACGAAGTGAAATGTTTGTCTCCTTTGCAGAGCTTGGGCCTCCTGCTTGGTGCTTTTCCTTCAGTGGGAGGCAGTGGGGTGGGGGTGGGAATTTTGGAGCATTTCTTTGCTACTTTCAGGTGGATTTTGCTGCCGAGAATTTCAGGTTTCTTGTACTTTTAGTTTGTTAAAACTTAAAAAATTCAGTCTGACCATGCTTGAAGATAATTTGGGTCAGGGTGACCCCAGTCCCCAAAGGACATAATCTCTGTGCCCACAGCAGCCCAGGAGCCTTGGGCTGGAAAGAAAGAGTGCCCAAAAGCATGGATTCTATCTCCATCTCCATGAGCTCTTGGAACCAGGTGGGACAGTGCTCCCTGCCTGCTCCTCCTCTGGATGATCTCCTGTCCATGGCCAGCAGTGCTTGCCCATGGCTCACAGATAACTCTGGGCTATCTCCTGTCCATGGCACATCAATCCTTGCCCATGGCTCACAGATAACTCTGGGCTATCTCCTGTCCATGGCACATCAATCCTTGGCCATGGCTCACAGATAACTCTGGGCTATCTCCTGGCCATGTTCTTATCTCAGAACTCACCATTCCACTGTGAGAAGCTCCACCCAGAGGGAGGAACCAGGAATTCCATCCTGGATATAAACTGAGATTTTGAAGACCACAGGAGCTTTTCCCACTGCATTCCCAGAGGACAGGAGCTCCAGAGCCCCCACTGCACCTTCTGAGGGAGACCAGAGCTTTCTCCAGGATCTCTGCTCCAGCAGAACCACATCCATCACTTCAGGAGGTCTGCAGCCACCATCTCATGGCACTGCCACTGCTGCCCTGACTGCCAGGGTGTCAGCTCCTCTCTGACTCTGTCAGTTCAAACCAGTGGTTTCCTGCCTTGTTATATATATATATATATAAATATTAGTACAGAACTGTTATTCCTATTCCCCACATCTCTGTTTGAAAGCCCTTGATTTCAAAATTATAATAATTGGGAGGGGAGGAGGTTGCATCTTTCATTCCAAGGGAGGTTTCTGCCTTCCTTAGCAGACACCTGCCTTGCAAACCAGGACACCAGGACAGCACCAGACACTCCCAGCAGGAGCTCCAGGCTGTGAAGTCCAGGTCCCTTCCCAAAGGTCCATCCTGACCCATTGGGGACCGGCTGGGACAGGGTGTCCTGGCAGGACCCCCCCTCTGTGGGGCCCTGGAGGGAGCTGGTGACAAAGGGAGCTCTCTGATGTGACAATTGTCTCAGTGATGTGTCCTTCCCCCAGAATGCAGCCCATAATCACAGCAATTATATGTGGCAATCATTAATAATCGCATTTCCCTTCGATCAATTTTTACTAAAATATAGCTTTTGTGCCAGATTCCAGTTAATTTTTCCCATAGATGTGTCTCAGGCCTTGGCAATATTCCTGTGGGAAGATCAATCAGGGCCCAGGACAGGATGACATGCCACATTTCTTGGGGGATCCAAGTTTTAATTAATTGTTATTCATAAACTAATTATTGGATTTACAAATGAGTTCTGGGGAAATTCATTAGCCCCTGGAAGCTGCGTGACAGCCATTTGCAGCAGGATGTGAGGCTGCTTTTCTTCGGGAGATGGAAATCCGTGCCTGGAAAGGCAAAAAGAGTTTTTTTCCCCTGGAGCTCTGGGCCAAGGGCACCCCCAGCCTCCCCCTGTGAGGTGCTGGCGTTGGGCTATTGTCGGAGTCCAGGGAGGCCTGAAAGTCCAGGGAAGCCTGAAAGCTTCTCCTGCTCCTCTTGGTAGTTTCTTTATATCCCCAGAGCTCCTCAAAAGTGGCCTAGCCAGCGACCTAGGCTTTGGGAGAAGCTCCCTCCACTTTTGGGAGAACCTGAATGCACCAGAGAGGTGAAGAGATTTTTGTTTAGTGTTCCACAGAGAGTTTGGTTGTAGTTTTTAGGATCTTGCTCTATGTATTATATAGGGACAAGATGGAGATTTTTTAGGTGTGGTTTTTCCTTCTTTCTTCTTCTCCTCTCCCCTCTTTCTCTTCCTCTCTTCTCTGACACCAGTTCCTGTGGTGTGTTGGTTGGTGGAAAAAAGTTAGTATTGGAAAGACATATCAATAAGATGAGGGTTTACTGGTGTTGAAAAGAAAATAAGATACATATTGTTTCTTGAATGGTTGTTAGTTAGATATAAAAGGTAGCTGCATTTCAGCTGCCATTGCCTTTTTGCTCTGGTGTCCTGGGAGGACGCTGTCCTCCGAGGTTTTGATAAAATATAATAAACAACTCTGATACAGCAAAGAAGATGTCTCACTTCATTCCTTTCAACATCACAGACTGAAGGAAGAGAGTCTCAAGGCCAGATAGCAGGGCAAACCCCTGTGGGGGCCCGGCCTCCTCAGAACCCCTGTGGGGGCCAAGGCTCCCACAGGCTGGCCTCAGGCTCGGGGTAAGAGCAGCTCTGGGACACAGATTCTGCCCTGAATGGAGAAAGGAGTGTGCTCAGCACAGCTCCAGGAGAAAGCCAAGGGAAATGTCCATTGTTTCCAGCTGGATTCCTTCCCGCAGGGAGCAACCCAGAGCTGGGTGCGGGGCTGGGCCCTTCCTACCTGAGCTGCTCTGGGGTGGAAAAGAACTTAAATCATCCTCTGTCCATGGGCAGGGACACCTCCCACTATCCCAGGCTGCTCCAGAGCTCAGGTGCTTGGGGATCCTGTGAAATTCCCACACTGAGGTGCAGGAACAGACTCAGTGCATTCCAGCCCAGCCACAATGAGTTACACTCATGGAATCATGGAATGGTTTGGGTTGGAAGGGACCTTAAAGCTCATCCAGTGCCACCCCTGCCTTAGCAGGGACACCTTCCACTGTCCCAGGCTGCTCTAAGCCCTGTCCAACCTGGCCTTGGGCACTGCCAGGCACCAGGTGATGCCTTAGGGTTTAACTTTTCTATTTTCCCAGCCCTGCCCTGCCCAGTGTCACTCTGCAGTTCCCTGGAGCTCGTTCAGTGCTGTTCTCTCATGCTCACACACACACAACAAAGCCTCTCCAGCTCTCCAAGGACACCCAGACCCTCCTAGGCCCAACAACTGCAAACCACAATCTTGGCGACAGGGGGGCAAGCTTGGGCAAATTCCATCCTTGCCTGGCTTCTGCTTGGGGAATTGATGCTGAGATCCAAGTGGGAAGAACTCGGGAGCTGTCCTTGTCCATGTTGGGATGCACTGAGGCAGGAGCCTCTGGAGCCCAGAGTGTACCTCTGAAGGCCTTTCCAATCAATCCCTCCTTGATTCCTTTATTCCTGCCTGCTCTCTGTTTCCAGGGAGCCATTTAAGGCATCACAGGGGCAGCCACAGCTTCTCTGGGCACCCTGTGCCAGGGCCTGCCCACCCTCACAGAACGTGCTGAACAGGAATCAATGGAATTCTGAGGAGCAGCTCTGATCTCCGTTCCCTGGGACAGGGACAGCATCCAGGGAGCAGCTGGAGCTGTGTCAGGGCAGGGTTGGGTTGGATTTTAGGGAAAGGTTCTTCCCCCAGAGGGTGCTGGGCACTGCCCAGGCTCCCCAGGGAATGGGCACAGCCCCGAGGCTGCCAGAGCTCCAGGAGTGTTTGGGCAGCGCTGCCAGGGATGGACAGGGTGGGATTTGGGGTGCCTGTGCAGGGCCAGGAGCTGCACTGGGTAATCCTTGTGGCCCTTTGCAACCAGGAGATTCCCTGATTCTGTGAACAGAGGCACAGCCCACTCCTCCCCCTAAAGCCAACTCCAAATTCTATTTTTTGGTGTGCCTTCATTATTTTACCTCTCCACCACCTCGCTGATTTTGCCTCGCTGCTGGAAACCGCCAGATAAATCTGCATCATTTTCATCAGGCAAAAGAGAGAAGAAATGTTGATTGCAGGTTGATTTGGGGCCTGGATCCTTGTGCCAGAGCCTGTGGAGTGGGGAGAGGCTGCACGGGTGCACCTTGCAGTGCAACATCGCAGCCCTGCTCTTTTTAGCAGCCTGTCCTCAGCCAGGGGTATTAATTGTTTTCAAATATCTGAGATGTCTGAGTTGTTCTTGCCCGAGGTGACAGAGAATTCTATTAAATCCTGTCAATTCTATTAAATCCTGTCAGTTCTATTAAATCCTGCCTCTTCCAACCCGGGCACTAATGCAGAGATGCCTCTGACTCGTGGTTTGTAACTTGAGAGGGTTTGAAGGTGCAACTGCCTGAAACCCTGAGAAAAGGGGAGTCTTTGAAGCACATTTATCTCCTGACCACATCACCTTTCAACCTGGCACATTTGGGAATTCAAAATATGCTGGGATGAGTGTTCTGAGCGGAGCTGTCCAGAGCCCTTCCAGGCAGAACCGGAGCTGGAGGAGTCAAAGGTTGTGTTACAGGGAAAATCCCAGTTCAAATTAAAATCAAAAGTTGCTATCAGTGCTCCCAAAGTGGATGAAAAATGTCCTTGTTTATCCTTCTGGAGTTTGCAGAAGCAGCAGAAATCCGTGCACTGCAAACCTCTGTGATTTGTCAGCTCTCCCAGAGCCCAGCACTTAATGGATGGGAAAGCAGAGCTGGCATCTCCAGCCCAGTCCCCTAGATCTTCAGGGGAGGGAAATGTTGGCTTTGGAGCACCTGGGAGTGACCTGGGGGTCTGGGCACTCTGCTCCTGCCAGGGAATCACTTTCTTTTCCTTGCCAGGTGTTGGATGTCCAGGAGGAAATCAGGAAGCTTCTGTTTCCCTGAGAGAAGCCTGAAGCCCTGTCCAGAGCAGGAAGGTGTCAGAAACTAAATAGTAGCTTCATTCCCCACTCTCCTTTCACTTGGGATCTTTTCCCTCTCTCTTTTACTTTCTTTTTATTTTTTTTTCCCAGCTGAAACTATTTACCGATTTACAAAAGTTCCAAAATTGCATTTTTTAAGCACATCCACTATTTTTCAGGTGGAAAAAAAAAAAAAAAAAAAAAAGCCACAAAACCAATGAAAAAAAAAAAAAAAACCCATCTGGCAGTTGGAGTCACATTCTGCTCTCAGCCCCCTCCTGGAATTGCCTGGTCTGGGACAGCCACCACAGACAGCACAGCTTTTCCAGAGGGTTAATGCCACATGTGCCTTCTGTGGCCACGTCCCTGAACCACCTGGAGGTCAGATTTTACCCTGTGAGTGATTCTCAGGTCGTGGGGGTGGTTTTTAATCCCTGTCTGGCACCCATGGGTGCATTTGAAGAGTGGGATCAGGAGCTCCTGGTGATGCCAGGCTGCTCCCATCCCTCTGAGCCGGACACTGAACTCCTCTGATGGATGCAAAGTCCGAGGGAGATGTGGAGGGTGCTTGGTCCTGCTGGAGAAGGTGCCTTGAAGGAGATGTTGCCTATTTGTGCCCCCCAAATTCATCAAACAAGAGGGTGCAGGGGGTCACACACCCCAGGACAGCCAGGGCAGGCATGGCAGGAGCAGAGAGAGGCTGGTGGCACTTCTGTTGGAAAAATCCTCCCCAAAATGAGGGAATAAAGCCCTTTTTAGAGGGGGAACCACACGAGGAGCAGCTGAGGGCTCTTGGTTTGTTCACTGGAGGAGACTGAGGGGAGACTGATCCCAGGTACAACTTCTCGTGAGGGGAAGAGCAGGGGCAGGCACTGAGCTCTGCTCCCTGGGACAGGGACAGGACCCAGGGAATGGCCTCGAGTGGTGTCAGGGGAGGTTTAGGTTGGATTTTAGGAACAGGTTCTTCCCCCAGAGGGTGCTGGGCACTGCCCAGGCTCCCCAGGGAATGGGCACAGCCCCGAGGCTGCCAGAGCTCCAGGAGTGTTTGGGCAGTGCTGCCAGGGATGCCCAGGGTGGCATTTTGGGGTGCCTGTGCAAGGCCAGGAGCTGCACTGGGTAACCCCCAGGGGCCCCTCCTAGGCCAGGAAATTCCATGCAAACAGCCTTTAGGACAGGAGTGCAGGGAGGGACTGCCCTGGGCACTCCTTCCGCCTGAGTTTGGGGAAGATTCTTTAGCCGCAGTTGATTTCCACCTGTCCCTCACACCCCCCAGGCTAAACCTGCCTGCAGAAATGCATTCCTGGCTCAGTGCAGGCCTGGAGGAGCCTTGAGCTGAATGTTTAAACTCTGCAGCCCATCCACAGCCAGGGCCACTCTCGCCATGAGTGAGGAATAACTGATGAGCAGAGAGAAAGCCAGCGGGGCACAGTCCTGCACCCTCTGCCGAGGCCTTTCACCCCTTCAGAAGTGCTGTGAGAGCAGATCAACCCTCCCTGCTCCACAGACCCACGTGGAGGAAGGAGTGACAGCAGCTAAAATGGCCTTTTTTGCTTTTCTTTTTAAATACCTGACCTAAAATTAGCAGCACCCAGTGAACAAACCCCTGGTGCTGCTCTGCCTGGAGAGCAAGAGAAGCCTGCTCTGGATGAGCCCTGAGGCCTTGGGAAGGTGCAGATGTGGTGGGAAGAAGCCTCTTGTTGCTTTAATCAGAACAAAACCCTGAAAGCAGCAGCTCTGCTCTGAAAGTCATCGAGGACAGCCCAACTTGGGATCCTGCAATGGCTTTTTTTAAAAAAAATGTTTTATAAACACCTGTCCCAGTGTTAGCAGCGTTTTGGAAGAGACCTCCAGGAACAGAAAGAGTCAGGACACGTTGCAGATGAAAGGGAGCAGAATTAGAAGGGATGGATGAAAATACTTATGCAAATGAAGCTTTCAAGCCCGTCAAGAAACTCACCACGACACTCATTTATTACTTTATTAAGACAGCAGATGGCAAACTGCTAATGAATGTGGAAGCCATCAAGAATTTTTATAAACAAACAGAAGGAGGAGGCTGGGAGGGAGGAACAGCTGGGTTTGGCTCCAGAGCTGGGCTCAGGTAAAGCCACGGGGTTTGGGGACAGCAGGAGGCTGGAGGGGCTCAAAGCACAGTGATGCCTGAGGAGGTTTGGTGGTGGCACTTCCCAAAAAAAAGCTGTGATCGATGCCTTGCCCTGGGTGGGGAAGGCTGAGGGAGGAGAGGCAAACCAGAGAGCTTTGGCTCACGTTGCCAGAGCACACGAAGGAGTCTAAGGGTCATGAAACCCTTAAAAATCAAGTGTAAAAATCAAAATGCTGGAAGAAAAGAGCATTCCACACATTTCAGAACAGACCTTTCCCTGTGACACAACACCTTTGAGCCCCCTGTGACAACTCAAGTGCTCAGGAACACCAAGGGTGGATTTATCTGATTTATCTCTGGCTCTTCTCTATCACAAGGCAGGTGAAGACAAAGCACTTCTTGTGGTAGCACAACACAAGATGCAAATAAAACAAAGATCAGCATTAGCACCACAAAAAGCCAAAAGCCACAACTGCAGAAGCCCCAGGACTACTTGAAGATGGAGATTCTGTGGAGAGTGTAAGAGAAAAACCACTACAGAGTGTTGGCAGCTATAAATCACCCTCAGAGCTCCTTAGGAGAATTCCAGACAGGAAAACAGAGACCTGCAGCACATCAGCAGCCTCTTGGGAAGGCCAAAAAAATGTAGATTTGCCGGAGAAATGTGAATCACTGTGGTGGGAAACTTCTGAAATGTAAGGGAGGGAATCACCTCTACACGGCAGCAGTGAATCAAACCTGTAAAGGGCAGAGAATAAATGGGAATAAATAAGGAAAAAAGGGATTGAAATGAATCTTCCCTTCTAAGCTGTTGGCTTGGAGAGGGAGCAGAGTGGCAGCAGCTCCTGAGGAA
This sequence comes from Erpornis zantholeuca, assembly GCA_013400515.1. Classification (NCBI taxonomy): domain Eukaryota; kingdom Metazoa; phylum Chordata; class Aves; order Passeriformes; family Timaliidae; genus Erpornis; species Erpornis zantholeuca. The sequence goes on along the minus strand of VZTN01030242.1, from coordinate 429,423 downwards.
TGAATGTGGCACATTTATGAGTAATAAACGAGTGTGACACGTGGCAGGGATGGTGGCCAAGGTTTGTCCCCAGTACTTGGAGACCTCCAGGCTCATTCAGGGCACAAAAAGAGCTGGAAAAGGGCCTGGAGCAGCTCGTGCAGAGGTTGCTGATGGCCCAGGAGGAGCCTGAGCCAGCAGGGATCAGAGCTCAGGAGCTGGATCAGGAACCTGCACGTGCTTTTAATGCGGGGAAATCAGGGAATCAAAAGCAATCCCATAACCAGTCCTTGAGTACTGGGGGATGCAGCCAGGCTGGGAAGGAAGAAGGCATTTCCTGCACTCTAATGAGCTGATCTGACATCTCATTGCTCGAGCTGACACTTATTACTGGAAATCTCAGCTTGTTTCCTTGCCGTCAGCCAGGCCTCCCTCATCATTTCCTCAGATTTCTCCCTGTCAGGTCACTTTAGAGTTTCTTTGAAATAAAGACAGTCTTGTAAATAAATGGAGGCCAAGATGCTTCCCAGGGAGATGAGACAAGGACTGTCAGGAGAAGAAATGAGGATTTGGAGCAGAGTCAACAAGAAGCACGTCTTTTGTTGCAATTGCTAACTAAGTGTAATTAACTTCCTGATGAGGTGCAGGATCTTAAGGACTGATTGGAGTTATAGACTAATCATTATTCATGAGAAATTAAAAGACACTACTTACAGGGAGCTGAATGCTTAAAAAAAAAAATCCTGTAAAAGCTCACTGAGGCAAACACATCCCTGCTCCAAGGCTGTGGGTGAGCTGTTGGATGAATTCCTCCTGGCCAGGGTGGGGAGAGGAGAGGAACCAGCTCCCCTCACTTTGAGTGAAGCTCCAGAGGGAGAGGGGTCCATCCCACCCCACTTCAGAGCTGTGCTCCATCAGAGACCCCTCTTCCAGGATAACACCAACCCTGCCTTGTGCTCCTGGGATCTGTGGCAACATTCCAGGCAGGAGAGCAGTCCTGGCTCAGAGCCAGGCTCACCTGAGGCAGCAGTGGCTTTGCTAATTCATCCTTCAGCACCAGCAGCTTCCCTTTCTGCCCACAAGGAATCAGCCTGGACTGCCCTTTAACTGGGCTATGACTCTCCTGGCACTGGCACAAGAGATCTTTGCCTTTCATTGATGCCTTAGGTTTTAACTTTGATATGTTCCCAACCCTGCCCTGCCCAGTGTCACTCTGCAGTTCCCTGGAGCTCGTTCAGTGCTGTTCTCTCATGCTCACACACACACAACAAAGCCTCTCCAGCTCTCCAAGGACACCCAGACCCTCCTAGGCCCAACAACTGCAAACCACAATCTTGGCAAGAGGGGGGCAAGCTTGGGCAAATTCCATCCTTGCCTGGCTTCTGCTTGGGGAATTGATGCTGAGATCCAAGTGGGAAGAACTCGGGAGCTGTCCTTGTCCATGTTGGGATGCACTGAGGCAGGAGCCTCTGGAGCCCAGAGTGTACCTCTGAAGGCCTTTCCAACCAATCCCTCCTTGATTCCTTTATTCCTGCCTGCTCTCTGTTTCCAGGGAGACATTTAAGGCATCACTTAAACAACTTCCCTGGCACTGGCACAAGAGTTTTTTGCCTTCCATACCACCCAGATCCTCACATCTCCAGGTCTCGAGGATTGTGGCGTCGTTAGGAATTCCCCCACGTTTGTCCTTTAATTACAGCATCACCAATGAAAGCCTCATCAGCAGCAGCATCCAGAGCCTGCAGGGCTCCTGCAGCGCTGAGCAGATCCAGGGAATCAGAGCTGTCTGCGCTTGTTCCTTGCAGGAAGCTCTGGTTGATTATTCCTGAGCTGCTCCTTTTGGGCAGGGTCTAACAGGAGCTCTGGGGGAAGGAATGAGTTCTCCAGCAGCTCTGGGAGCCTCTGGCAGCCTGACAGGGCCTGTGGCAGCTCCAGGTGTTCACAGCAAGTGTCAGCTGGAGAGAGAAATCATTAATTCGGAAGGGACTGAGCTGACAATGCAGGCAGGGCTCTCCTGGCCCTCGTGCCACTCCCCCGGGGAAATGAGCCAGCAGAGGAGAAGGAATTGCTTTATGTGCACAACACCTGAGGTCGGTCCCTTGGAAATGAGCTGCTGCCGTGGATTCCCAGCCCCCAGGAGCTCCCTGAGTCCCTGTGACTCAGCACAGCCTCACCCACAGACAGGCAGGGAGAGAGGTCCTCTCCAGAGCACATTTTGGAACCTCGGACAGGCCCATACAAGGAAAAAGTTCCTCAAAATGAGAAGTTCACTTGAGCCTCTCATTGGAGAATCTTTGATAAATATGTTAATTTTGCAAGGCCTATAATTGTGTGTATTTCAGTGTGAGGTGTGCATGCATTTTCGGGGCATTCCACCTGGGCCAAGTGCTGCACCCAAGGATCCTGAAATAAACACCAAGGTAAAAACCCAATTTTCCCATAAACGGTGTTTTAGTTTTAATTTTAAGACAAGAAAAAGGCAACAGCAGGATGGCCACAAATACACAAATAATCCTAGAGAATGCCCTTCATCCCAATCCCTGCTGCTCTGTCCTGCTCCTGGCATCATCTAAACCTCCCCCCTCCTCTCATTCCCTCCTTCTCCTCTGTGTCCTGCTACACTTATGGCCTTCAAGGTGAGCAGAGATAACTGGGAGCAGAGCCCATCCCTGACAGTGACACCTCCTGTCCTTCAGCAGTGACAGCCCCACCCCACCCCAGCATGCTGCACCCCCTGCTTCCCTCGCAGAGCAGGGGAAGAGGTTGAATTCCTGCCCCAGGACCCACCAGAAAGGGCTGAATCCACCTGGGAAACAACTGAACAGTCCTGTCGTGCCCCATTCGGGAGGAGGGAGGTAAATGGAGGTGTGGTGGCGCTAAATATATAAAATAAATGTGCTTAGTCTTGCCAAGCTGCTCGAGAATGGAAACCCAAACAAACAGGAGATTCAATTCCAGTCCTATCATATTGAGCAGAGATGTATTGAACTGGCATTTTATAAACTGAGAGATGCCTCTGTTACCAGGAGGGATGAGCAGGTGTAGGAGCAGGTGTGTATAATGAGAGCGAAATCCTGGGAATGGGAAGTTCATGAAAAAACGAACTGAAAACCCAAGGAAACCATTGCTCAGTTCTTTCCTTCCTGAGGCGTTTTTGAGGCCAGTGTTGAATCACAGAATCACAGAAGGGTTTGGGCTGGAAGGGACCTTAAAGCCCACCCAGTGCCGCCTCTGCCATGGCAGGGACACCTCCCACTGTCCCAGGCTGCTCCCAGCCCCAGTGTCCAGCCTGGCCTTGGGCACTGCCAGGGATCCAGGGGCAGCCACAGCTGCTCTGGGCACCCTGTGCCAGGGCCTGCCCTCCCTCCCAGGGAAGAATTCCTGCTCAATATCCCAACCTAAACCTCTTCTCAGTCACTTTGAAGCCATTCCCTCGTCCTGTCTGTCCTGGCCCCCACTGTCTGTGTTGCATGGCACATTCCCTGGAAGTGCTCTTCAAGCTGGGATTTTATCCCTCTCTTCTTGGGGGATTGATGCAAGCCCCATTTCTCCTTCCAGGCTTCACCTGCTTCCACACTCTTGGCTTTGCCATCTGGCTGTGGGCAGGGATATCCCATTCCACACTGGGGGGCTGGATAAACCCCCCAGGATAAAATAGGAGGGGGAATAAATCAATAGGATGGGACAGATCAGAGGGGATAAATCAATAGGATGGGACAGGGCAGAGGCAGGGGTGGCAGTAATTGGAGAATCAGAAAGCTGCAAGTGCCACAGGCAGATCTCCTGGAGGAACCAGCCAAGAACAATCCATGGGTCAGGTCACAAAGGAGCTCCTGGAAACGGAGATCAGAGATGAGGGGAGAAGGGAGCCTTTGTCAGAGCGGATAATTGGGATGTTCAATGGCTCCATGGAAGTCCTGCTCTCCTAATTGCCACAGCACCTGCATTCTCTGGCTGGCACAGAACTCCAAGCCTTCAAGGAGATCAAAAAAATAAATATATATATAAAAGGCTGAAAGTTTCCTGGCTTGCAGGCAGCTGCTGCATTCAGCTTCCCTGGGGAGCCATGCAGGGACAGCTCAGAGCCATGGCAGCAAGGCTACCTGGCAGCTGCTGTGCTGTGGGTGATGCCTGAAATGGCTCCCTGGAAACAGAGAGCAGGCAGGAATAAAGGAATCAAGGAGGGATTGATTGGAAAGGCCTTCAGAGGTACACTCTGGGCTCCAGAGGCTCCTGCCTCAGTGCATCCCAACATGGACAAGGACAGCTCCCGAGTTCTTCCCACTTGGATCTCAGCATCAATTCCCCAAGCAGAAGCCAGGCAAGGATGGAATTTGCCCAAGCTTGCCCCCCTCTTGCCAAGATTGTGGTTTGCAGTTGTTGGGCCTAGGAGGGTCTGGGTGTCCTTGGAGAGCTGGAGAGGCTTTGTTGTGTGTGTGTGAGCATGAGAGAACAGCACTGAACGAGCTCCAGGGAACTGCAGAGTGACACTGGGCAGGGCAGGGTTGGGAATATAGAAAAGTTCAAACCTAAGGCATCATGGGCAGCACGCAGGAGATCCTGCTGGGTGCTGCACAGTGAGCCAAAGGTGGAATTTTTTCCTCCAGTTGTTCAAGGAGGCAGCTCCTGCAGCAGGACTCTCCCTCTTTCCCACTGCAGTGGGATGCTGTCCCTCAGCCTGCACTGTGTCCCCACAGGGATTGCCTGGGAAGAAAAGCAGCAACCCCCAAACCCTCAAAGCCTTCCCAGGTGTCCCTGAGCAGTTTGGAAGGCCCAGGGCTCCTGGAATTCCATGCAGCTCTGCAGAGCTCCAAGGGGTGCAATCTGCCAGCAAAAATCATCCTGTTTTAATGAGTTCCCTTCATTTCCTTAAACTTTATTTGCCATAATCCCCTCTAATGAGTTCCTTCTCAGCAGGATGAGGGCTGCAGACAGCGCTGAGCTCTTGGCTCATCCTGTAAGCACAATAAAATACAAGTTGAAGGCGTGGAGGGTGAGGGCCAGCTCATGGGAAGGAGATTTTCTGTCCCCACGGGGAGTGCCAGTGAATCTCAGGAAATCCCAGTGTGTTGGAGTCCAAGAAAGTTGGGAAGACCCCTCTGGCTGCCCTGGGGGGGTCTGGGACCTTCTTTGGGACCCCGGCAGGACTCAGTTTTTGATCTGTGCCCCCTGGGAGAAGCTTCTGACACTCTTGGATGAATTGAAAATATTAAAAGTATAAATATAAAATAGATTATCGTTTGGTTTATCACAGGGTGAAAATTTGTAGTTTTGGGTTTTGTAGTATGGAGGTGAATGGAGGCAAAGATGGAAGATTTTGGGTGGTGTCTCGACCTCTTCTTTCTTCTTCCTCTCCCCCATTTCCTGCTGTGGTGGTGCTGAGTGATCGCTGGGATGGATTGGAGGTGGAAGAAATGTGTGGGAAAGGATGGATGGTTATTGGCACAGAATTCTAAATATCATGCATTGGAACGGTTAATTTTGGGTAGAAAGTCTTTAAAACCAGGCTGCACTCGAGGTCCTGGGACCATTTTGCAGCATGGTTCTGGCAGTGCTGATTTCGGGCAGGAGCAGCGCTCAGAACCTGAGATAAGAAATTAATGAACAACACAAGGAACTGAAGCTGCAAGGGTGACTTGTTCTTTCCTTGCTATGGGACGTTGATAACAGAAGATAAAACCTCACAGCCAGGGCCCATCTGTCTCCCCCAGCAGTGGGAAGGGGTCCTGGAGCTGTGCCCACCCGCTCGGGGTCACCGTGGGGATCTGGCAGAGGATGGGGCTGAGGAAGAGCTTGTGAAGCACCAGCAGCTGGGTGGGACCTGCTTTGGGCACTGCCCTGAGCGAATCCACTGCTGCTGCCACAGCCCCTGAGCTGCCCCAGGGCCACCCTGGACACCCCAGGACACCCCTGGACAACTCCAGCCCACGGAAATGTGCCTCCCATTAAACAGGGAGCAGGGCTAATTCTGGTTTCAGCCTTCAAAGCAGTCAGATATATCCCACAGACCCTGAACCCAGCACCCCAGGCGTGTCCAGATCAAGATTTCCTCAGTTTTTCAGGCTTTCCTTAAGCCTTTTCCCTCGGAGCCTTTCCAGGATCCCCAGGATGTGCCAAGCACTGCCCTCTCTCCACACCCACACGTGGGCTGGCTTTTCATTGCAGGCTGTGCTAATCCCCAGCTCTTCCTGCAGTCATGCAGAGTCCAGGAATATTTTATTTATCAGAGGATTGGACTTCAAAATGTAACCTTTTCGTGGCTGGAAAGGTGTCCTCTGCAGGTGACTCTTCCACACAGACGTGGCTGCCTCAATACAGGAATGTTCTTCCAACTCCTCAGCCTTTTCCACTTCTTTCAGCTCCCATTTATAGGAATTTATGTGTCAGGTCATCAAGGGAGACCTGGGGGGTTCTTATTTGTGTTCCAATTAATTGCACTTTATGGAGGGGTTTCTTAAATTTATACACTGCCTTTGGATGGAGTTTTGAGTCTCTCCTTGCTCTGGTCCCTCTGCTCCCTCAGCCTCTGCAGAGCTTTCTGGGCTGGGTTCCTGCAGCTTCCATTTCATTTCTTAGCCATTTTTAAGCAGGATTATTTTTTTATTTTGTTTTTGGTCCCCATGTGAAGGAGAATTCTGAAAGCTGAGGGCTGCCTTGGCATAAGGAGCCTTCCCACATCTCCTGGCATGTTTTCCTCCTCTGTCTTGGTGAGGCAGAGGGAAGGAATTCTTGGTGGGGAGTGCTGGGTTGACACTCGGCCTCGATGAAGAATTGGAAGTGTTTTCCAACCTTGACAGTGGCAGCTTGGAGGATCTTGGAGGAGCCTCTCTCCCTCCTGCCTCTGCAGGCTTGGATGGGGAGAAACCCAGAAACCGCAGCCTGGTTTGGGGAATTTCAGCCTGAATCCAGACTCAGGAGCTCAGCAAAGCCAGGAAATTGTCTGGGCATGGATCATTGTTACACTGGTGGTTATTGATCCTCAGCACACTCTGCTTCCAGCTGTGCTGACCTCGAGTCTCCTGCACACTGCTCAGGGCTCAGCACGGACCAGAGACCGTTCCCAAGGAGCTTTTTCCTGTGGGATTCAGTGGCAGCCTGTGAGGTGGGGAGGCCCTGGATCCCTGGCAGTGCCCAAGGCCAGGCTGGATGGGGCTGGGAGTAGCCTGGGACAGTGGGAGGTGTCCCTGCCATGGCAGAGGTGGCACTGGGTTATCCTTAAGTTCCCTCCCAACCCAAAGCATCCTGGCACTCTGGGTAGTGACTCCTAAAGGCAGCAGAGTGTCTCTGAACACGTGCATCTGCCCCAAATCCTGGAGTGAGCAGAGACTGGGGGATTCCCCTTGGATTCCCTCAGACTTGGCTGCCAGGAATGATTTTTTTTAAAATGCAGCCAGGCACATAAAAATGCAAATAAGCACCCGGTAGGATTTTTAAAAACACATAATCCTTGGTAATTTTGTGGGAAGGAGGTGCCTGAATACAGATAAGGATCTGGCTGTAGGTTCCAGGCGTTTACAGAACCTTATCCCAAGCGATGCCTCCCTGCTCGGTGAGATACCCAGAGAGCTTTTTCTGCCCTGGAACCAGTTTAAACACCACTCTCTGCTGCTCCTCAGAGATGCTGCCTGGTTTCCCAAGGACTCCTGGCACACAGAAACCCCCAAGTTTCTGTAGAGCAGCATTCCCTGTGATTGCTGCAAGGAATGTGGCTCTGCCAGAGGCACAGTAGCAGCTGAAAGCTCTGGCTTTGGAATATTCAAATGACATGCAAAATGCATGCAGAGGCATTACTCATTAATTAATCTAAATAATTGACTGTTTCAGAAGTGTGTCTGATCTCCTCCTGCAGCTGCCTCGTTGTTCTGTGGACATCCATCGGAAAGATTTGGGGAATGCATGAAATGTGGAGCGTTTGACTCTGGCAGGAGTAAATACACTTTTTATCCAAGCCCTCCAGAAGCAATTAATTAACATTCTAGCCTCTGAAAAGGGAGCTCTCCATAAATCACTGTCACTAAACCAACCTGCTTGGGTCACTGCAACAAAAAAATAATTGTTTTATGTGCACAGACATAGCTGAGGCTTCTATCCCTGCATGATCAAAGAGGGAATTGAATAAATCCATTCCTCGGGAAAAAAGAGCTCCCAGGCAGTTTACACTCCAGCAAGACTTGGAGTGCATGTTCTCCATGCTGACATCTTCATCCTCAGTGAGATCCTGCCTGCACTGGGGGATTTGTGAGTGTCCCACTCTGCCTGGGAGGGAGGGAGGGAGGGAGGGAGGGCTGGCTCCAGGGCTCTGTCTGTGTTGTGATGATGATGCCCTGGTGTCCCAGGGCCTTTCCACAAACCACTCATGTCCATGGTTTTCTCAGAAGGTTTATTTATTAATATCAAGAAACAGAGCAAATCTTTCTCCCTCCAGCAGCTTCAGCTGGAGAGAACCTCTGTGTCTCTCTGTCTGTCTGTGTCCCCTGACTCTGTCTGTCAGGAATTCACAAGACAGAGAGGAAGACATTTCATTGGTCAAGGCAATCACCTTACCATCAACAATATCTTATTTACATTCTTCATCAAGGCTCTCTCCTGGGAAGCTACAAGAGTTCCCCTTAGAAAATGGGGAAAAACACAGAAGCTTGTATTTGTCCAGCCTTTCTCTGAGATCTCTCAAAAACCTACTACAAGTCATCACCACACCCTCCCTTCAGCTGCAGGGATCATCTCTGTGTGTGTCTGTGTGTGTCTGACTGTGTCCCAGCCAGGAATCCACAACAAGACAGAGAGGAAGACATTTCATTGCTCAAGGCAATCACCTTACCATCAACATTTCTCCTATTTACATTCTTCCATCCAAGCTTTCTCCTGGGAAGCTACAAAAAGTTCCTTTAGAAAATGGATTTCAGGACAAGTTAACAAGAACTTGCATTTCTCCAGCCTTTCTCTGAGATTTCTCAAAACCCCAGTGCCAAGTCACCAGCACACCCTGGGATCCATCCATGGGATCTGCAGGATCTGTGGGCACCTGCTCTGCTTTGCACAGGCTGGGGAGTTTCCTCAGCCTCTTCTTCATGAAATAACAGATTTAACCTAAAAAAAGTTTATTTTCCTTTTAGTTTTGTTGTTCTTTCCCATTTTCAGGAAAATGGCACCGACTTGGAGGAAGGTCAAATGTTCATGGTTTTGTTTTCATGCCATAATTTTTTTTTTTTAACCTCCCTTTTTCTCATTTCAACCCCTTTGTGATGACATCATTTTCTCCCTTCCTTTGGAAGTGCAGCCTGGTGGAGAGTTTGGATATGATTTATGGGGAAATGGAGAGTTTGGATGTGATTTATGGGAAAATGGAGAGTTTGGATGTGATTTATGGGAAAATGGAGAGTTTGGATGTGATTTATGTGGAAATGGACCTATCTGAGTTTGTTACCTGGCAATTCCAGAGCTCTCCTTGGTTGCAGATAAAATCCAGTGTGTTTTAAAGACAATGATCCCAAGGATAGCCCTTCCAAATATCCTGGAGGAGGACAGAAGTAAGGACATTATCCCAGGTCCAGTGCAGGGAGTAGGTGGGAAGAAATTCCCAACTGTGGCCATTCAAACAACAAAAAAAAGGAAGAAAATTTTCTTCCCAGAAATAACGCCCAGCAAAGGAAGAGACTGCGATTTCTGAAGAGCTTCCATATGTATTTTAAGCTCGGCTTTGGGAGCCCAGCCATCTGTCCAAATATTGAAATTCCTCAGCCGTTTCAAGTGGGAGTTCATCAGGCAAAAACATCCAAGGGAGCTCCCACGCCTGCTGTGTTCCTGGGCTTGGGCCACAGCCAAACACCATTGACACAATTTTCTTGCTTTTGCATCTTAGCATTATTTTTTTGCTTTTATTTGGTTTTTTTTTTTTTGCTTTGGCTGTGAATCTTCTCGGAGTGGGAGCGAAATGGAGCTGTCAGTGTGGCAGGGCCACGTGTGCTGTGCAGGTGAGGACAGCATTGCCCATGTGCCCATGGAGATGGTGACGCCACAATGACTTTTTGCTTTTCCTTTCACACCCTCTCACACACTCTTTTATAGTTTGATGCATTCTCAGTGCTTTTAGCCCCACACTTGTCACTCCCCAAGGCTGAGAACTCAGCTCAGCCCCACGGCACCGTTAAACCAGGAGAGCAAACATCCTGGGAGCCCCAGACACCAAGGGCCTCTCCAGAACACATTTGGGAACCTCAGCCAGGCCCAGCCAGGGGGAAGGTTCCTCACAACGAGGGCTTCACTCCAGCCTCTCCCTGGGGGATCTCTGATAGATGTGCTAATTAGCAAGGCCTAGAATTGTGTGTATTTCAGTGTGAGGTGTGCATGCATTCCACCTGGACCAAGTGCTGTACCCCAACATCCTTAAATAAATACCAAAGTAAAAACCTCTTTTCCCCATCAACTGTGTTTTGGTTTGAATTTTTAAGACCAAAAAAAGGCATCAATGGAGAGAAGGAATATTCTTCACAGAGACTCCTCATTCCCTTCCATGGCCCTCCAGGAAGGGCTGGAGAACCTCAGGAGGGTCTGGTCACACAGGCAAGGCCTGCTCTGCACCACTTTGCTGAGTTTTCTTCCACAGTTTGCCTAAAAAAGTTCTATTTTTTTGCTTTTCTCTTCCAAGTCCTGCTGTCATTTCAAGGTAAGGAAAATAATGAAAGTAAGGGAAGGAGAAAAGTCAGCCTGGAGTCCTCTGTGAGCAAGAACAAAATGCTCTCCTGGCAGCTTCAGAAAGGATCATTCTGCTCTGGAAGGGTCACTCCCCTCCCAGCTGGAGCTGAGTTTTCAAAGCCATGACTGTGGAAGGTGATGATTTCCACAGGTTCTGACCCAGAAACGGAGCCAGTGCTTTTCCAGGCTGATCCAAAAGGCCACGGCCAGGGATGGCAGGAGAGCCTGGAAGGAGGAGAGTGGAGATGTCCTTGACACTGCCATGGTTGGGAAGGGACTGGCTGGGCCCAGGATGAGGAGATGCAGGTCTGGAGGGGAATCGTGGCTGCTGCACCCACAGAAGGGGAAGGATGAACGACATCAAGGACACTTTGGTGAGTGGTGGCATTTCAAGCAGCTCCAGAATCCAGAATTCACCTTCTCCCTCAATCCCCTGCCCATCAGAACCCTTCAGATGTCCCTGACCCAGGTCCTGGTGGGGACAGACTTGTCAGGAGCCATGGGGACCTTCATGTGGGCTCCCCAGGAGTGGCTACTGGGCCTGGCACAGCCAGGAGAAGGTGGGCAGACCTTGGGGGTTTCACTCAAGGCTTTGGATCTCCAAGATTTGGGATTTCAGGAGCTGCTTTTGGTCAAAGCCACTGAGGGTGGTTTGGTAGAATGTAGTGGATGAATAAGTGAGAAAATCAAGGCTGGGACCTTCAGTGCTCCTCTCCTTTGCCCGAGCCTGGCTCTGAGTTATCCATGCCAGCAGCTGTTAGGCTTTTCTGATATTTTTGACCAAAAAACCTGGAAAAAGACCAAAAGATTAGTGGGAAGAAGCAAAGCAGAGTGTGAGAGGCCCAGGAAGTTTCCTTGGCAGGGATCTCTGGTGACAGATCAGGCAGGGGGGAAATCATCCAACCAGGAGGAACATTCATCCATGCCCTGGAGGTCACCAGCTAAGCTTTTCCAGGTGCTTTGTCCAAGGGACATCTCTCCACAGCTACATTTAACCCCAGCAGGTCACCTGGCACTGAGAAAATGACCTGAAAGATGTTCCCAAACTGAAGCCAGGACGGAATTCTTGTGCTTTCCCACTTTTCTCTGCCCACCAGGACTCACTCTTCTTGCCCCCCACTTTGATATTTGGTTTGTTTTGTTTTGTTCATAAAACCAAAATAAAAAGCTCTTCCTCTTGGTTTTTGGTTTTTTTTTTTTTTAATCTGAGGATTTGGGAAGTTCGTAACTTGTTAAATCTCTCTCTAATCTCATAAATATAAATGACAATATTGTGATGAGCCAAAGAGGTGCAGACAAAGCAGGATCATTAAATCTGGGACTTTTAGTGGATAATACATTCCTTCATCTGAGACTGATGAGGAGAACTCTGCTTTCTGTGTTTTCTCTCTCATGGAGAACTGGGGATGAGAAAGATGAAATACCTTCAGTGGTGCTTTTATGCAGCTCCAAATTCCCAGAACTGCTCACTCTTAGCGTGAGCAATTCCTAAATTTTATATTCTTAAATTTCAGGCAAAGTCTGACTGGGACACACTGGGACCTGTGAGCTTTTATTGTCCCAGCTGTGAGGAACAGCTGGATCTGGCTGTAGTGGGATTCACCCACTTTGGAGAAGAAGGAGAAGGAGAAAGGAAAGGAAGAGGAACTTTGATGGTTTAGGTCGGAGCTGTTTTTTCTTAGCTTCCTTTGGAGGAGAAGGAGAAGGAGAAGGAGAAGGAGAAGGAGAAGGAGAAGGAGAAGGAGAAGGAGAAAGGAAAGGAAGAAGAACTTGATAGTTTAGGTTGGAGCTGTTTTTTCTTAGCTTCCTTTGGAGAAGGAGAAGAAGGAGAAAGGAGAAAGAAAAGCAAGAAGAACAACCCAAATGAGTTTCCCTGTCTGTGGACAGCACAGTGAATGCTCACCCAGTTCTGTACCACATCTCTCATTGCATTTTAGCAGAGAAACTTCTCTTCTGCTGAGTTTTGGTGTTTCTGGGGATGCAATTGTCCCACCCTGGCAGGCAGGGGCACGTGGAGCAGGACCAGGACTAGGGACTGAAGGGAGAAAACCCAGAAGCCACCAGCTGAAACACCAATGTTCATGGACTGAAATCTGGCTGAGCTGTAACTTCATCCACAGAGAACCTTCGTGGGACAATTGCTGTGTGGAGTCAATTGCTGAGATCCTTTCCCATCTAATTGCAGCCCAGCCCACGGTGGGGTGCTCAGGGTAGTCAGGGTCAAACTCTGCACAGCTTCTGATGGCATCAGGGACAAAGTTTGGTGGCCAGAAATCCATTCCTGAGCAGACATCTGTGCTGAACCAGGCCATGAGATAAAATTCACTCCTCACAGAGTGAAATCCCCCTCCTCCTGCTGCTGTACAAACACAGAGCTTGCATTGATTGAGGGAGACTCGCAGCCTTTGAAATTGTGTGTTAATTAAAAATGTTCCCTTCACGGGAGAACTGGGGGAAAGTCTGAGCAGGAATTGCCACAGATCTTGCTGCAATTACAGCACCAGGCTCCGGGGTGTCCCTGTGGGCACTGCCAGCCCTTTGGAGCACTCCTGGGAAAGGCAGGGAAGTGCTGACCCTGCACTGGGGTCATCCCAAGCTGTCCCTGTGCTCAGCAGTGCTGCTGGGACCTGAAAGTTAAGTGTGGCTTTTATCCCGGTTTTTAATGCTGATGCTTCCCCTTTGAAACAATAGGTCCAAAAATGATCTTTCAGAGCCCTGCCCTCCCTCCATCCCTGCTGACACCCTTTGGATGGGGTCAGGAGGGAATCTCCAGGGTCGTGCCCTTCCTGAGATGTTCCAGCTATGGCTGTTCCCACTTTTCCAGCACAAACTCAACCCAAAGCAGCTCAGTCCCTGCTCTCTGTAATTGCTGTTCCTCTCATTCCTGCACTCTCCTTCCAAGGAAATCTTCACCTGCTTCTTTTGTGATTCCCAAGGATTATAAATGAGGACATTTATTTCACATTGCAGCCAAACTTGTTTGGAGTAGCAACAATCGTAAGAATAGGCAGCAGCTGTGAAAGACATTTTATTTTTCCTTCTGAATAGCAGAAGTTTCTCATTTACCTTCCAGCCACTCTGGGAACATGTTGCTCTGGAATTAAATACATGTTACCAGCAAAGAGTCAGCGGGTGAAAGGAGGGATTGCTTCAAAATCCATTTCACTGATTCCCAGCAAAAGAAAGGACTCAGAAAATATTGCAGACAACTCTCCTGTAGTGCCCAGATTGGAATCAGCCTCTCCAATGGCATGGAGAGGTTCTCACCAGAAGAAAACCCTGCCTGCTCTTGACCAAACACGTCTGGAGGCCACCAGGTGCCACTGGGCTTCAGCAGCAGAGTCCTCCTGCCATGGCCCCAAGGGAGAGGTGGCACTGCAGCAAAGGGAGGCTGGGGGTGACCTGGGGAAGCCACCCTGGGGTGGGGATGAGCAGCACATCCCTGACCCCATTGCTGACCCGGCCTCACCCACAGCAAAGGTTTGGGATGTCAAAATAATCCTTCTGCCTCCAGGTCAAAGGCACAGAATGACCTTGGGTGAGTCTGTTTGATCAATAAGGAAAATGGTGTTAGAAATGCTTTCTCTTTTTCCTCCCCTGTTTGGGCTCACTGCAAAACCAGACAATAATTTGTCACCACAACGATGTTTTGTCAGCTGCTGGCAGGACCTGCTGAGTCTTTTGGGCAGCACAAAGAGGTGCTGGTGGACCTGAAATGCTGCTTGGGCTGAAGGCTGCCCCTGGTTTCAGTCAGAGCTGTGACCCAACAGTCTCTGGGTCATCTGGTGTCCCTCTGAAACATCCAGACATGGATTGTCCTTCGTGTGCTGCAGAGCTTCGCTTTGCAGCTGACTGCTGGGCTGGGAAGGGTTAAAACCCCAGCCTTAACCAGCTCCCATCTCTGGAAACTGCCTTGCACTTGCTGCCTTTCATCTCGGGGCTTGTTGCCCTTGTTAACACCTTGTTCACTTCGCCTGGCAAGCAGCAAACCGGGAGCATTCCCAGGGCAGGGCCGAGCTGCTCTGCAGATTGATTCAGTTCTGGAGTGGAGCTGACATCAAAGAGCCTCCCTGGAAGGATTCCTCCCTGTCTGCAGGAGGGTTGGGATCACTGCTGCAGTCAGAGCCGTACTGGGAGCAGAGGGAAACGCTGCTCACACAGACAGGAGAGAATTTATGGTAACCAACTGGGCAGAAGTGAAGCCCTCAGTGAAGGCATCCCAATGCTCTGGGTGCACGGGGAGAAAATGCTTCCTGTGGGATAGTGGCAGGTGGGCATCAGAAACAGGGATCTGGGACAGGGATGTGATCCAGGACACAGATGTGATCCAGGACACAGATGTGATCCAGGACAGGGATGTGATTTAGGACACAGATGTGATTTAGGACACAGATGTGATCCAGGACACAGATGTGATGTAGGACACAGATGTGATTTAGGACACAGATGTGATCTAGGACACAGATGTGATCCAGGACACAGATGTGATCCAGGACTGGGATATGATCCAGGGCTGGGCCAGACACACTGAAAATGCTTTGCTGTGGTGGAACTGGGAGCTCATGGACACCAGGACACCCTGGTGGGATGAGGATATTTGGTTACCCCTGGGTGTTAAATCTGCTGCACCAACCTTGTTTAGTTTGCCTCTGTTTCCAGGGACCTTCAGAGAAGGGATTGGGCAGATGCTGGAAAAGAGGAAGAGTCCTCTCTCTCTGTGAAGTTCTGTATTGATTGAAGGATTTAATCTTGACTTTTTAGATGTTTATTTTTGCCTGTTGTAATAAATTCTAATTAAAATCTCTTTGTGGATTTTTCATCGGGCGGCTCTGTCGTTCAGGTCTCAGGGTGCTTTGTATTTCCTGATATTTAATCAGTTCTGCTCACAGGCATTTTTCCCTTTAAACTCACCTTCACAATTGCCTGTGCTGCTCACAAAAATACAAGTTTATTAAACAAGCTGGGAGCTCAGGGGACCAAAGAAACCCTGCAGCTGCTGGCTCTCAATTTCCAAGCGTACATTACCCAGAGCAGTTCATTGGAGATGCAGAGGGAGGAACTCATCCCTGTCTGCTCAGGAGCACAGAAATGAAACCATTGATGCAGACAGCTCAGTGCTCAACTGGGGGCACTGGGGTCCAGGATATCTGGAATTGACCCCTGGCTCCTGTGTTCCAGCTGTGGGATCCCATGGGATCCTGCAGAGCCCTGGCTGAGGAGCTCAGAGCTTGCACTGGGCTTGTGCTGGAAGACACATCCAGAAAGGTTCAGAATGGAAGTGAGCTTGGCAGGAGGGTTTGGTTGAGGGAGGAGATGGGGACAGAAATCAGCTCACCCCCAGGCTGAGCCGTGCTGTGACACCAGGCAGGGCTCTCCCCATTCTCCAAGCTCTGTCTAGGAAAAAAACAAAATTTGCCTTAAATTTTGGCCAGGAAAGCAGTTTGACCACCCCCAAACATGGAGCCACTTCAGGAGCACATCACCATGGTGGAGATTCCTGCTTCCAGCACAGATCCTGCTTCTGAAAGATTCACTTCCAGCACGGATCCTGCTTCCAGCACAGATCCTGCTTCTGAAAGATTCACTTCCAGCACGGATCCTGCTTCCCTGAACAGATCCTGCTTCCCTGAACAGATCCTGCTTCCCTGAACAGAACCTGCTTCCTTTGGTCCCAAGCAGCAAAAGCATTTCCTCAGCCTGGCTTGGGGCAGCTCAGAGGAATCTGGGGAAGGTTTAAAACAAGCACAGGGGTGGTTGTGGCACAGATCATCACTGGCACAGATCATCACTGGCCCCGTGTTTCTGGAGCTGCAGGGAGGCTCTGAGCTCTGCTGATGTTCTGCACCCTCTGCTTCCCCCCAGAGCTGATCCTGCCCTCGTTTGTCTGCACTTTCCCTTCCCTCCCCACTGCAGAGTGAACTCAGACTGTTGGGTTTATTTTCAGTCCCTTTCCCACCCCCACCCCTCCATTCCACGTTTGCTTTTTTTTTTTTTTCCCCACAGGATGAAAACCTTTTCTATTCACGCACCATCTGGGATTTGTTAGGCTTTGTTTAGCAAAGCTTGGCTCTGGAGCTGCAGCCTCCTCAGCCCTTCCCCAGCACACGCAGGCAGCACCCAGCCCTCACTGACAGTTCTGGCAGATCCCAGATTATTTGCCAAGGGATTATTCATCCAATATGCTCGTTATTCATGGAGTAATTTTCCCATTTTTCACCACATTCTGCTGGCCTGCCAGCTGCATCCCAAACCTGGCAGCTCCTGCTCTTCTCTGGTGTCCAAAAAACAATCCCATCTCCACAAACCCACCCACGGAGGGTCTGACCCTCTGGATCCCCTCTGGAATCTCAGGTCCCAAGGGCTCCGTTGGCACAGCCCTGCCCAAGGTGTGTCCTCAGCTCAGTGCTGCTGCAAATCCCAGGAATTCTGCTCCAAGAGCTCTCAGGGCCTCACATTTTGGGTTACCCAGCTCAGGGTCCAGTCTGACAGCAGAAATCCTTGGTGTTGGAAACCCCAGGGACATGGGGGAGAAGCTCTCCACACTTCTCCTGGATGCAAAAAATTCCCATTCCAGGTGCTCCATGGCATTCCTTCCCCACAATGTTCCTGGATGTCAAACCTAACCTGGCTGCTGGCTTCAAGCACTTTCCTGGCAGCGATTATTTTTCATTTTTTTACATCTTAATTCTCAGATTCGTCTCTCCACTCATTCCCAAGCACAGTTATCATGCTGCTAATGAAATAAGTAATATTTTCCCATTCCAAGAAATCTCGTTAAGCTAATTAGCAGGCTCCTCTGGCAGCCCAGGCTGGTTTTACTCTGTTCAGTGCGTGGGGGTTTGATTTCTTTGCTTGTCTAGGCCCTGTCCCCTCCCTCTGTGTGTGAGGTAGGAGGGAAGCGAGGAGCTGTGTCCTCCTGGGAGAAGGGATGGGCAGGGAGCCATGTGAGAGAGCAGGGCAGAGACTGCCCGTGTTTCATGTGCCACCCTGAAGGGACACTGCTCATGTCACTTTGCCAGCTCCCTGCTGCCCCTGCAGTCACTTTTCCCGAGGTTCTGCTCCCTCTCCAGGATTTTTGCTCTGTGCAGTGTCGCTCCTGCTGGGAGGGACTGTTTGTGCCTGTCCTTCCTCGTGGCTCTGGGCTCAAACCAGTGATGCCTGAGGGTTTAACTTTTCTATGTCCCCAGCCCTGCCCTGCCCAGTGTCACTCTGCAGTTCCCTGGAGCTCGTTCAGTGCTGTTCTCTCATGCTCACACACACACAACAAAGCCTCTCCAGCTCTCCAAGGACACCCAGACCCTCCTAGGCCCAACAACTGCAAACCACAATCTTGGGGACAGGGGGGCAAGCTTGGGCAAATTCCATCCTTGCCTGGCTTCTGCTTGGGGAATTGATGCTGAGATCCAAGTGGGAAGAACTCGGGAGCTGTCCTTGTCCATGTTGGGATGCACTGAGGCAGGAGCCTCTGGAGCCCAGAGTGTACCTCTGAAGGCCTTTCCAATCAATCCCTCCTTGATTCCTTTATTCCTGTGTAGTCTCTGTTCCTAGGGAGCCATTTAGGGCATCACACCTGTGCATGATAACAAATAGCAGGAGGGCGAGGGAAACATTCTCTTGGTTACGGTGCTGATGAGCATTACTTACAGCAGCCCTGCACAGCCAAGAGGAACCAGCACGTGTGACAGATGTGCAGGGCCCTCTGCTGTGCTTTGTCACCAGCAGAGCTGCTCTGGAATGATGCTGAGCTGTTCCTGTGGGACAGCAGCGCTCCCTGCTCGTCTCAGTCCCCGTTAACCTTTGCTGGCCTTGCCTGGGGTGCCCACAGGAGGTGGCACTGGCAGCCCTGTCCTTCTCCTGCAGTGCTGATGGGGATAATTAGTCCACAGTTACCTTCCTGCCCTACTTTGGGAGTGACATTTACTCCTGGAGTTTCTCTGGCTGCCGCTCTTTAGCTCTAATTAATTCTGTGCTGCTCACGAGGGCTCTGCTCCAGCGCTGGGGGAGCCTTGGCCACCCGTGGAGCTCCTTCTCCTTCCACTCACCGAGGCACCAGTAATTGGCCTGACTCCCTCTGCCCCTTCCCGAAGATGTTTCTTCATCTGCAGAGCTTGAAGGGATGGCAAATGTTAATGTGCAATTGATGGAGCAAAGAATTTCCTCCAGGAAGCTGCTGATCCACGAGCTGGGTCAGGCGGCAGAGGCACACTGGGTTACAGCCCCTGACCTGCCACAGAAATGGCCAAAAACTGTCACTCATCAACGCCCCTAATTGCCCTAATCGGAGCCAGGCAGCCCCGAGCAGGAGGGGCTGACAGGGGCAATCCCTCAGGGCACAGGGCAGGCCCTGCAGAGGATCCCAAACCCCTGGAAGCCAAAGGGAGACATTCACCCAGAGCCTTTGGAGCTCCCTGCAGGGCTCGGGGCTGTTACCACCTCCTGATAAAGAGCAGGGAAATCAAATTTCCAATGAAGGGAACTGAATGTTCTCCTGTCCAGGCACCTGAGCTCCCCCAGCAGCACCAGCAGTGCTGATTTTGCTGCTGTGGCTGTGGCCTCTCACCAGTGTGTGCTTTACACTTCACAGATAATATTTATCAAACACCATCAGTGCTTTTTGATGGGCAGGGGAGAGGGAATTTCCCACAAACCTTTGAGAGGTGGATGAGCAGAAGCACCCATGAGGAAGAAGAAGAAGAAGAAGAAGAAGAANTGGGTTTTGTGCCTTATGTTAATTATTTTCCCCTGAAGTGGTAATGAAATGGCCAAATGGGAAGGGAAGGGAAGGGAAGGGAAGGGAAGGGAAGGGAAGGGAAGGGCCATTTAAGGCATCAATGGGGCAGGGGTAGCAGTGCCAAGCTGACCCTCCCCAGCCATGCCAGGCCTGTGGGTTTGTCCCTGCAGCCAGGAGGAGGTGGCACCTCCTCTGTGCTGCCTCCCGTGCTGCAGAGCCCGCCTGCAGCCATTCTTTTTATTGCTGATGCTGCTTCCTATGGAAACAATTTGGTGCTAATAAGCTCCATTTATAATGGTAAGGAATGGTTCGGTGGGATAATTGTCACTAAATACCATTCATGGCTTTGTTGCTTTTCCTGCACGTTGCTAATTATTCTGCATCTGAAATAGCACCCAGAGAAGGCACTGAATGCCACTGAATGGGGCTCTGAGCACTCCAAGAGGATGAGGCAGGGTGTGATTAGAAATATCAAGGACCTAATCCCGCAGACAATGCCTGGCTCCCTGTGTCTGCACAAACCCACAGCCTGTGCAAAGGCTGGAGAAATGCAGCGTTCACCCAAGCCCAGGGGCCCTGCAGCGATGGCAGAGCAAGCTCCTGTCACAGGGCCAGTGTCTGGAGAATCCCAGAATCCCAGAAAAGGTTGGCTGGGAAGGAATTTTAAAGATAATTCCTTTCCACACCCTGCCATGGGCAGGGACACCTCCCACGGTCCCCAGTGTTGCCTTTGCCTGGTCTTAAAAATTCAAACCAAAACACAGTTTATGGGGAAAAGAGGTTTTTATCTCAGTGTTTATTTCAGGATCCTGGGGTGCAGCACTTGGTGCAGGTGGAATGCCCCAAAAATGCACACACTGACACCGAAATACACACAATTCTAGGCCTTGCTAATTAGCACATATTTATCAAAGATCCCCCAGGGAGAGGCTGGAGTGAAGCCCTCGTTGTGAGGAACCTTCCCCCTGGCTGGGCCTGGCTGAGGTTCCCAAATGTGTTCTGGAGAGGCCCTTGGTGTCTGGGGCTCCCAGGATGTTTGCTCTCCTGGTTTAACAGTGCCGTGGGGCTGAGCTGAGTTCTCAGCCTTGGGGAGGTACAAGTGTGGGGCTAAAAGCACTGAGAACACATCAAACTATAAAAGAGTGTGTGAGAGGGGTGTGAAAGAAAAAGCAAAAAACCATTCTGGCACCACCAGGCTGCTCCCAGCCCCAGTGTCCAGCCTGGCCTTGGGCACTGCCAGGGATCCAGGGGCAGCCACAGCTGCTCTGGGCACCCTGTGCCAGGGCCTGCCCTCCCTCCCAGGGAAGGATTTCTCCTTAATATCCAATCTCAGTTTCCCTTCTTTCACTCTGAAGCCATTCCTGCAGTTCCTGATGCAGGGTCCCTCTCCCCTGCTGGCAGCCAAGGGTGCAGCCTGAGCACCTCCTGCTCTGCCCAGCCCTGGGCAAAGATCTCCCCTGGGCTCCTCCTTCAGGGACTGCACAGCCACCAGACACCCACGGCAGCAGGAACTGAAATCCACGCCCAGAAGGTGATCCCATCACTCCCTCAGGTGATTTGAGCTGGGCTTAACTTCTAAGATTCATCCAAGCTGAAAGAAACATTTGCCATTTGAGTGCAAACTCTCACCATTTCAAGGAGCTGGAAACCCAGGTCCTGGCCCATCTTCAGTGTGCCCTTCCTGGTGGGAAAACAGATCCCTGGGATGTTGTAGCCATGGATCACTATGGTAACATTATAATTGACATTTCTGGGGGATTACGGAGCCTGAAAGTCATAAACTTAATGAAAGTATGTTTTTATTGCACTTCAACTTCATCTCTGATTAAATCAAATTTGCATAATGGAAAGTTATTACATTTCCACGTTTCTAATTTCCCTTCCACCCCCCCTTCCCTTTTGCTTCTTTCGCCAAGTGTGTCTCAGGTTTTGTTTGCAGCCAGGGCTCTGAAGGTCGCCTGAGCCACGGCTTGGGTGAAAAATGGCTTTAATAATTTGTGCCAGAGGAGCCCAGGAAGTGAAGCCCCGAGAGCTGGAGGCTTTGTGGCTCTCTGAAATCCTCTCCTCTTTCTCTTTCTCCTGATGAGAGACCTCTGGTATTGAGGTGCTGCTGAAGGGTAATCCATCAAGGAGAGGCAAAGAGCTCTGCTCGCCCCCAGCCTCACCTGTGCACGGCGTTTTAAGCAGTAAGAGAGTTTTTATTTTCAATAAACACAGCTCCCAGCCCTGCCAGCAGCGACATTCAGGGGTGACCCTTCCTGAGCAGCCCTGGGAGAAGCCTCGTGGGCCTTGGCTTTGTCAGGAGAGAGGGAGGAACTTCTCCAGGCACAACAAACTCTGCACGGGCCCCTGGTGTCACCTCCCCTCTGCTTTGGTCCCACATAAGGCACAAGGTTGGCTCTGAGAGCCCCACTGGAACTCAGGTTCTCCAGGAGTTTCGATGTCACCCTGATTTTTCTGAATTGTTTGCATTTTTGTAATGGAGTCTCTCAGGCATTTCATGTAAACAAAGAAATGTTTTTCTAACTGTTCCTTTTGTTTTCATTCTTCTTCTGAAGAAGAGACAATTGATGGACTTCTAAATTGACCTGTGTAGCTGGAAAGGAGGCAACCTCATCCTCCAACCCATGGTCGTTGTCAGAAATCTGTGTATAGAGAAGTGAAAATTAAACTGTGCCTTTTTCTGCTGGAGAAACTCCCTGTGTGTGTGTTCATTTTGTGACTTTTAGCAACATTTCGGAGTTTGTGGGACAAAGGCAGAGAGCCCCAGCCCCACCCTGGGCTGTCTCCTGCCCTTTGGGGCTGATCATCCTGGGGACAGGGGGGCAAGCTTGGGCAAATTCCATCCTTGCCTGGCTTCTGCTTGGGGAATTGATGCTGAGATCCAAGTGGGAAGAACTCGGGAGCTGTCCTTGTCCATGTTGGGATGCACTGAGGCAGGAGCCTCTGGAGCCCAGAGTGTACCTCTGAAGGCCTTTCCAATCAATCCCTCCTTGATTCCTTTATTCCTGCCTGCTCTCTGTTTCTAGGGAGCCATTTAAGGGATTGAATCCTCCAAATCCTGCCTCTGCACGAGGAGCAGCAGTGCCCACACCCCTGCCAGGTCTGGGGGTTGGGGACACTGCCCTGCCTGGGGACACAGAGCTCTCACTGTGCCCACCTCCTGCAGATAGGCAGGGTGAGGGCTCCTTTTTCCCTTCTCAGCTCTTGGGATGACCATTCCTGCCCAAATTCCCTCCCCTCCCCACTCTCCCTTCTCCTCACGCTGCTCCCTCCTCCTTTGTCACCTCCACAAACACTCACACATGCTTCTGCCATGATCAGCCTTTAGGATTTCTGCCATTTTTCCCCCAAAATCCCTCCCTCCAGGTGGTGTTGGCTCATCACAGAGGTGTGGGATGAGTAGGCTTGATTTTTAATCCCCACTCCAGTGGAAATCATGGACCTTTAGGATCTGACAGTTCAGCTGGAATCCAGCCATGGATTTTTATATAGCTCAGATGTATTTTCGTTATGCTCAGTAACAAGAAAGCTTCTTTGAGTTTTCTCTAGGTTGGTTGGGGTTTTTTTTTCCCTTAGAAACCTGACAGTATCTGTTAAAAAAATGCAGCTGAAAATCCAATTTTTCTTTTCTTGTTGGCACAATTTTGACAGACCTTATCATGAAGCAATAAAAGCCACTCTCCAGGGATTAAGGGCAGTGGGGCTGGCACCACTAATGAAAATAAACAGGCATTTCCAGCAACCTTTAGCTAAAGATGCAGGGAGAAAGCCTCAGCCCAGGAATGGGAAGGGAAAAACTTCTCCATCCTTTGGCAGCCCTGAGGGACAGCCACAGCACAGGGAGGGTGACAAAGTGGGGACAGGGAAAGGCTCTTTGCAGCCCTGGGTGGGAGTGCTGGGATCAGGGAGAGTTTTCCAAGGAATGAGAGAGTCTGAGGTGTGGGATGAGGTGGGATCTCCTGGTGGGATGTCCTGTGTGGAGTCTGAGGTGTGGGATGTGGTGGGATGTCCTCTGCAGAGATTCTGGGGTGTGGGATGAGGTGGGATCTCCTGAGCAGAGATTCTGAGGTGTGGGATGTGGTGGGATCTCCTGAGCAGAGATTCTGAGGTGTGGGATGTGGTGGGATCTCCTGAGCAGAGATTCTGAGGTGTGGGATGAGGTGGGATCTCCTGAGCAGAGATTCTGAGGTGTGGGATGTGGTGGGATCTCCTCTGTGCAGAGCTTGAGGTGTGGGATGAGGTGGGATCTCCTGAAGAGAGCCTGAGGTGTGGGATGTCCCCTCACCCTGCCCCTCATCTCCCTCAGCAAAGGAGCTGGAGTCAGAACTTCCCTGCCTCCCGCTGCCCTCACTCCCCAGATTATCAGTTTTGGTTAAAACCTCCCAAATCTGCTCTCCTCCCCACCAGGTTTAGAATTTACTCCTTCCTTTCGGGCTCCTGCGCCCCTGAGCAGCACAGATCCAATTCAGAGAACAGAAAAGAGCCACATAATCCTTCTGGAGCTGGAAAAAACCCACAGGGACCATCAAATCCAACTCCAGGCCCTGCATCCATGGCAGGAATGCTGTGCTGCACGAATGCAGGGAGGAGTAGGAAGGGAATATTCTGGGCACCACCAGAGGTGTGCTGGGTTGCCTCCAGGCAGAGGAGGTCCAGCTACAAAACACCAGCTCCTTGGAGAGCACTCCAGTCGATGCTTTTCCCTTGCAGAAAAAAATTGAAAGAGAGATATTTCAGCTTTCTGTGAAATTTCCAGCCCCTGCTCCAAAGCACAGAAGAGCTGGAATTATTCAAAGAATGAGTCTCCAGTATTCCTTGTCTTATCAAAACGAGGCCTTTTGTCTCCAGCTCAGGCTCAGAAATAGCAGAGTTGTGCAGATGAAACACAGCAGAACGCTTCAGCCTCTGCCAGAACCCTGATGTGGAAAATTTCAGCCCAAAGATCCAAGCCTGGCAGAGGAGGATGTTTAAGTGCTTATTGTATTATTGGCTTTTCGTGAATATTGAAATGAATGTCACATGTGTGATGTTAGAACACTTAGCTGCATGGATAGAGTTTATTAGAGATAGCAGTGTGATTGCTTAGGATTATAGCATGAGATGTAGAATGACTTTTCATGTAGCTAACTCAGGATAGCAAAAGATAAGCAAGGAAGTTCCCCCACTTTCCTGGACCATCAGGCCAAGATAACAACTACAGCCTGAGACTCTGGGAGGAAGAAGTTATTGATCAGGGCATGGAGCACAGGATGAGCAGAGGATGTGCTCAGCAGAACTGGACCACATTGGATTATCAAATTTTAAACAGAGCTGCAAGAAGGAAACAGAGACAGGATGGGGGGGACTTGAAACCCAAGAGATACCAAAAAAGGAATATTTGAATGATGCCTAGAAATCTATGAATATGTATGAGACTCGGGCATTGAACAGCAGAGGTTTGTTAGCCAAGGTGTGCCCCTGGCATCATGCCAAGCACCCACCCATGTTAACTCTATCTCCTATTGCCCTTTTTATTAAATCCCTTATTAAACCTTTTCAAATTTTACCAGGAGTGAACCTCGTTTTTCACAAGGAGGAGAGAGCTGAGGGCAGGGCTGTGCAGGGGAAGCACTGGCAGCCCTTCAGTTCCCAGCCTCACTGGTGTCCCTCACAATATTGGCATTTCCAGTTCAGGCCAGCCCTGGTGGTGCTCTGCCATGAAGGGAGGACAAATCCCAGCTCCCTGGAAGGTTCTCCAGGCTCTGAGCCCTGGATCCATGGAGCAGCTTTCTCACCAGCACTGCCCCCTTGCCTTGTGCTGATCCCATGGGGACAAAGCTCCTTTTTTGGGGGAGCCAGGCTGGAGTCTGGGGGCAGAGAGCAGAAAACCACAGTGGGCAGGGCTGGGAAATTTCATTTCACCCATGAAATGGGTCTGTGTTTGCTGGGAGTGCAGCTGCTGACGTGGAAATGCTCTGCCTGCCTGCCCGGGGAGGGACGCAGTCACCCACGAGTGACAGTGCCCACGGCAGGCTGGCACACGGGCACGGCGCTGGCAGATGTGACAGCACCAGAGGAGTGGTGACTCTGCTCTCCCTCGGGGCCTGGAGTGACAGGAGGCATCCTCTGTGCTTGGAACACGACACGAGCTTTAGTAACGTGGCACTGCACCCAAAGGAGCAAAAAAGGAAAAATCCAGGAGAGCTGGAAGTTAAAAAAGGGCATTTTTTTCACGGATTATTGTTAAATTGATGCTTTTTAATCCCCAGCGAGACACAAGTAAAGGTTATGGAATCCTTCTAGAAACAAGATCTGTTCTTCTCTGCCCTCCAGCAGTGAGAATTCCTACCCACCGTGGTGCTCAGTGCCCGGAAAAGGCAGGAAAAATGGGTGAGTCTCTGTGTGGAGCCTTTGGAGAAGCCTGGACAACCACAACCCAGCCAGGAACAGGTTAAAGTCTGTGCAGCTGGTGGAATTCAGAGTAAATCCTTTGTGTTAGCAAACAAGCTCTTGCAAATCCAGGTTCCTCCTGTGTGTTCTTAAACGATCCTTTAAGAGTTAAACAAAACACCAACTGGTGCCTTTTAAACACAAGTGACCTTTCTCGTGGTCCCTTTTCCCAGGTAAGTGTATTTCATGTCATTTCAAAGTCTTTAAGGTTTGGGAAGTGAATATTTGGAGTGTATTTTAAAATACCTGGCGAGCGAAACTCCAATATTGACCAGAGGCTGGATTAGCTCAGGCTGGGATTCCAGGCTGGGATTCCTCTGCTGCTCCCAAAGCTGTGCAGGCTTCAGCTCCTTGTAATGCACACCCAGAGCACATCCCAGCCCAGGGCACCAGGAGGGTCCCCTGGTCCTCCCCTGCAGGGCACGAGGCTGCCCCGTGCTGCTGCTCTGGGGCTTTTCCTAGGGCACACACCTCAGAATGGGCTGGGTGAGAAGGAACATTAAAGCTCATCCTTAAAGCCATGCCAGGGACACCTCCCACTGTCCCAGGCTGCTCCAAGCCCCAGTGTCCAGCCTGGCCTTGGGCACTGCCAGGGATCCAGGGGCAGCCACAGCTGCTCTGGGCACCCTGTGCCAGGGCCTGCCCACCCTCACAGGGAACAATTCCTGCCCAATATCCCATCCATCCCTGCCCTCTGGCAGTCTGAATCCATTCCCTTTTCCTGTCCCTCCATCCCTTGTAAATCCTCTCTCCATCTTTCCCGCAGCTCTTTCAGGTCCTGCAAGGTCACACTGAGCTCNCCTCCCCTCCCCTCCCCTCCCCTCCCCTCCCCTGCTGCCCACGCTTTCCCCTCATTGAATTTCTTGTTACAATCTCTGTTTCCATGCCCTGATTTCCATGAGGAGCTCCAGGAGCTGAGGAGGTCACCAGGCCCTCATCAGCTCTTCCCAGTGGTGACTGGGCTGTGACAAAGCAGCATCTCTGCCTTTCTGCATGGGAAACAGGTCCTGGCAGCACAAGGGAGGGGTGAGAGCTACGGGAGAAGGTCACTGAAGGGCTCTGGAAACTTCTGCTTGCTTCAGGACTCAACTTGTGGCTCGGGACTTCTAAAGAGCTTTAATCCTAGGGCTCCTGGTCAGATGGCTCAGAGGGTGTCCCTGAGCAGGAGGCTGCAGGCAGGACCTCCAGGAGGACTTTTGACCCCTTTGGCTCAGTGTCCTCACCCACCCGAGGTGGATCTGCTCCACTTGCAGCGCCCTGGGAGCGAGCTTTGGGAAGGACTTTCCTACAGCTGGGAAGGGAAAGCTCCCTCCCCCTGCTGCTGTGGCTGTGCCTTCCTGGGCATCTCCCACAGCGTGGGCAGAAGGACAGCGTGGGGACCCACCCCATCCAGCTGCTCACCGAGGGAAAAAGGGATTCCCGAGGATAACAGTCACTCACCAGGCTAGGGATGCGTGGGTGCAGAGGGACAGGCTGGCCAAAGCTGACAAGGAAACCCCTGCTGAGGTGGGAGCGATGCCCAACAGCATCCTGCCATCCTGCTGAGCCTGGAGAGGCTCCAAGGCACCTGGATCACCAGGAGATGAAAGGCACGGAGTGTGTGAAGCTCCAGATAGGAGGGATGGAGAGGGAACTAACACCAGAGAGCTTTAGCAGGGAAGGGAAGCAGTAATCCCTTGGCTGCTGGACAGGGAGCTGCCAATTCTGCAGCAAGCGATGTCTCCATCCTGCAGAGCTGGATAGGATTGTCCCAAATAACCAAGTTTCCGTCAGAAAATTCCCATTTCTCTGCCCTTTGGAAGAACGTGAGCCCAGGCAGACCTCGCAGAGGAAGAGCTGAGCCGGGGGGCAGAGCCTTTAGAGGAGCGAATATTTCTGCACCTGCAGTGGAGGCTGTGGAGCCTAACCCAGGTACCCTGGGATGGAACACGCTCTAGGGTGCAGGAAAATGGGGGAATTGGGGTTGAACACCCTCAAACTGACTAAAAATCCCCATTTAGAGGAGCAGACCCCACTGTCTCTGCCGTCTTTGGATACCAGCGAGACTTGTCAGCAAAACCACGACAGGGCAGGGAAATGAAGTCCTTTACACACTCCTGGCATCAGGGACAGCATTTCCCGTGTGGGAGCGGCCCGGAGGGGAGCACCGGGGGGTTCTCACTCCAAAGGAGTCACAGCACGGTGGGAAAAGAGCGGCAGTGGCTCCCGCGGCACATCCCCGGTGTGTCCCGGAGCATCCCCGGTGCCCGCACTCGGGGTGGCTCCGGGGCAGTGCCGCTGTCCCTGCCGTGTCCCGAGGGCAGCGCTGTGCCCGGAGCAGCCGCCGGTGCGGGATGCGGGCTGCTCGGGGTCTGTCCTGCCGCTGCTCGGGGTCTGTCCTGCCGCTGCTCGGGGTCTGTCCTGCCGCTGCTC
>VZTN01030242.1:389181-400624 GCA_013400515.1 Erpornis zantholeuca | reverse complement strand
AACCCCTCCCACTCCCACCCAGTTTCTCCTGATCCCATCCTGCTCTCACGTGTTCCCCTCTGCTCCCACCCAATCTCACCCCTATCCCACTCCCATTCCCATCCCCATCTTTATCCCACCCAATCCCCACCGCTCCCATCCCACTCCCTTGGTTGCATCCTACCCTCACCCACTCCCATCCCACTCCCATCTGCTTCCCCCTGCTCCCATCTGCTCCCACCCAATCCCACCTGCACCCACCTAATCCCATCCCTCATCCTGCTCCCACCCTGCTCTCAGCCTCTCCCATCTGGAATCTGGATTGTTTTACTTCCTGGCAGTGAAAGGCTTGTGGAGAGGGGAGGGAGATCAGATCCATGCTGGGAATCACCCATGGAGCAGAGCAGCCTTGCAGCTCCAGCTGGACCAAAACCTGTCCCTGTCACCATTTCTTCCCTCTCGAAAGTCAGGGAACAGCACCAAGGGCTGGCCCTGCCCCTCCGAGTGACAGGCACAGTGCCACGGCCCTGCTTTGGCACCAAGGATTCCCACCCAGCCGGGGTGGGAGAGGAGAAACTTCCCTTCCTTGGGAAATCAGAGCCAGGTTTCCAGTGGAGCATCAGGAATTCAGGCTGCGATTTCCCTCCCCAAACCTGTCTGCTGAGAGGGGCGGCGATGGGTCAGGACAATAAGTTTCATTCAGGAACAAGTGCTTCCTGGGATGAATGCATTCCGCAGGGATCCAGCCCGCTGCCAGCAGCTGGATGTGCTGCAGAGCCTGCTGAGAGCCGATGGCAAAGGGAAGGACGGGAATACAGCGAGGCTGGAAGCAGCCTTCCTGCCAGGAGAGGCACTTCCAGACAGAAACCAAAGGGGAATGTTAAAATATATCCAGGGAAATCAAGGAGGAACCAGGAGGGGGTAGAAAATAGATCATGGAGCTCTGGAGGAACAGCTGGAGTAAATGAAGGCAGGTAATTGGAGCAGGATAAGGTGGGTGAGCAGCAAGGATGGAAGGAGCTATTCTTAGCACAGGCATTTACTCAGCAGCACATGGAATCCTGCTCCTGGCTTGGCGCTGGCCTGGGAATGGTTTTGGCACTTGGCTGGATCCACTCCTTGCTCCCAGCCTGTGGTGATGCCTGTCTAGAGCTGGGGAAGCCACAGGGTGCAGGGAGAGAGGTGCAGCCCTCCCAGCCCAGGGGAGATTGTTGCCTTAGGTTTTAACTTTGATATTTTCCAACCCTGCCCTGCCCAGTGTCACTCTGCAGTTCCCTGGAGCTCGTTCAGTGCTGTTCTCTCATGCTCACACACACACAACAAAGCCTCTCCAGCTCTCCAAGGACACCCAGACCCTCCTAGGCCCAACAACTGCAAACCACAATCTTGGCAAGAGGGGGGCAAGCTTGGGCAAATTCCATCATTAGCCAAAGTTTTAATTGGCAAATTTATGCTGACCCTCAGGCAGAGCTGGGAAGGGACAGGGCTGGTGGGGACACCTTCCCTTGAGCAGGGGAAGCCACCAGGGGCTGGGTGTCCCCCCTGCTGTCCCCAGGTCATGCTGAGGAAGCAGCACTGGCTCTTGGCAGCCGAGCTTTGTGGTGGCAGCAACTTTTCCAAATGTTCCCCAGTGCTAGGAATGATTATCCCGAGGTGTAGCAGCTCATTCCCATGTCCAGGCCATGGCAGGGGTGTAGTGGCTCATTCCCATGTCCAGGCCATGGCAGGGGTGTAGTGGCTCATTCCCATCTCCCCGTGGCTGCACTGAGGATTTGGTATTTGAGCTCAAATCCCTGTCAGTGTCTGCAACAAAATTCATCAGCTTTCCGCTGAGAAAAGCCGCTGACTCAGAGGTAACAACCACTGAGGCCAGTTCAGTCCCCTCCATTTGATCTAAAATATCAATTAACACAAACCATTGGAGTGAAATAACCCTGCTGCAAACCTTCCTTATCCCTCGGCTGTAGGAGAAAATCCCGGCAAACAATTTAGAGTAAATACCTTCATTAAAGAGCGGGGGAAGGCAGCTGGGATTCCAGCGCTGTCTGTAAACAAGGGAACAAGCAGGCTGATCTAATCTCACCTGAGAACAAAGCCAGCGGCGAGGGCACGCGGCTCTGTGTGACTAATAACGAGCTGATAAGCCAATAATAGCAGCAAGGACTAATTAATGGCTGAGTAGCGAGGCCTGGCAATGAGGAGCTGCTGGGGGACCCTGCCTGTCCCCCTCGCTGTCCCAGGGCACGAGGGGACCTTCCCTGTGCCAGCCTGCTGTGCTTTAACAGACCCAGTCCTACAGAGCACTGAGCCCAGCCCCAGCTCAGGAGTGCTGGTGTTGCCTTTCCCTGGTCTTAAAATTCAAACCAAAACACGGTTTATGGGGAAAAGAGGTTTTTATCTCGGTGTTTATGTCAGGATCCTGGGGTGCAGCACTTGGTCCAGGTGGAATGCCCCAAAAATGCACACACCGCCCCCACACACCGAAATACACACAATTCTAGGCCTTGCAAAATTAACATATTTATCAAAGATCCCCCAGGGAGAGGCTGGAGTGAAGCCCTCGTTGTGAGGAACCTTCCCCCTGGCTGGGCCTGGCTGAGGTTCCCAAATGTGTTCTGGAGAGGCCCTTGGTGTCTGGGGCTCCCAGGATGTTTGGAATTTTGCCCTGCTGGTGATGCCTTAAATGGCTCCCTAGGAACAGAGCCCAGGCAGGAATAAAGGAATCAAGGAGGGATTGATTGGAAAGGCCTTCAGAGGTACACTCTGGGCTCCAGAGGCTCCTGCCTCAGTGCATCCCAACATGGACAAGGACAGCTCCCGAGTTCTTCCCACTTGGATCTCAGCATCAATTCCCCAAGCAGAAGCCAGGCAAGGATGGAATTTGCCCAAGCTTGCCCCCCTCTTGCCAAGATTGTAGTTTGCAGTTGTTGGGCCTAGGAGGGTCTGGGTGTCCTTGGAGAGCTGGAGAGGCTTTGTTGTGTGTGTGTGAGCATGAGAGAACAGCACTGAACGAGCTCCAGGGAACTGCAGAGTGACACTGGGCAGGGCAGGAGTGGGAAAATATCAAAGTTAAACCTTAAGGCATCACTGAAACTCTGCCAGAGGTGGCTCACTGTGACCTCGGCCTTGTCCAGCAGCAGCAGCCACATGTGGACAACACTCTTGGGAAGGCTTCCCCAGCAGGATCCTGAGCTGGAAGCAGAGCAGAGACATTTCCCAGGGGGAAAAGAAGCCTCTGCCCCTCAGCATCCTCTCCCTGTGCTCTTCCCCCACACCCAAACCTGTCTGAGATCCAGCAGCAGATCTGGGAGCAGGATCTCTGCTGGGAAGGCAGTGGGGAGAGGGCAGTGGTGTGGATGTGCTGCCCCAAGCTGCCCCTCTCCACTGTGGCACAGCGCTGGGCACGAGCTGCTGGCACACAAATGAATCCCATAAATCAAATTGCCACCTCTGCTGTGCCCCAGAGAGCCCCAAAAATCTCCTGCATCTCTTTAAAACGTAAATAGGAAAATAAAGGCAGAGAGAGAGGCTGGGGCTGGTGAGGAAAGGGAGGCCTGGGAGTTCAAGGGAGGACTTCAGACGTGGATAATTTTGTTTGTTTTGCCGGAAAAAAATGAACATCAAGAGACCATCGTTATCCTGGGGTTAGTAAAGGCAGGGAAGACCTCTTGCCTGTGCATCCTGACAAACCCAGCTGGCTGTGTCCGGGGGTGGAAGGGAGCTTCGTGCTTGCTCTTCCGAGAAGAGCAGAAACACATTGCCTGTGCTGGTGGCATTTTGTCCCTGGAACTCATCCCACAGCTGATCACTCCATCACAGCTCAGATTTCCTCCAATAGCTTTTGTGTTTTGTAACATTTCCCAACAGTTTCACTCTGCTTGCTGCAGAGCCGAGGAGCAGGCAGTGTCCCTCAGCACGGCTCGTCCCCCTCTGGCCTTGGGAGTTTCACTGTTCTCCCTGAAAAAGGTTTTGTCAGCAGAGCTCAAAGCTTTTATTCCTGCAGAGTGGGAACACATGGCCAGGTCTGGGGATGGGGGAGCCTTTTGGCTGGAGCCTAATCTCATCTCATCTCATCTCATATCTCATATCTCATATCTCATATCTCATATCTCATATCTCATCTCATATCTGATTTCATCCCACCCCTTACCATGGGCAGGGTCACCTCCCACCATCCCAGCCTGGTCTTGGGCAGGGAAGATTGTTCCCTCCCAGGGAACAATTCCTTCCCAATATCCCACCCATCCCTGCCCTCTGGCACTGGGAAGCCATTCCCTGTGTTCTGTCTCTCCATCCCTTGTCCAAAGCCCCCTCCAGCTCTCCTGGAGCCCCTTTAGGCACTGAAAGGCTTCGGTGAGGTCACCCTGGAGCCTTCTCGTGCAGCTTCCCTCTTGCTGCAGGCCTGAGGGACTCAGTCAGGTTTGTGGTCAGGTTTTGTGCTACTTCTGAGCCCTCAGCACATGGAGCAGGAGGAGGAGGAGGAGGAGGAGGAGAAGAGGAAGCTCCTCCTGCTCACCTGCAGGAACAGCAATCAGGGCTCTCCCTTGCCACATCCATGGATGTAGAGGCCAGGGGATATTCCAGCCTTCAGGGATTGCTCTGCCTCCAACGTTTTCTTTCTGCCTTTTCTGTAATTGTATCAATGTTAAAAAAAAAAAAAAAAGTAAATAGGAATTTTAATAAAAGTATAGCAGTAAGCAGATCTAATCTCTAACCTTTTGAAATATGAAGAAGCTGCTTTATCTGCGAGGAAACACAATCTCTCCCCAGCAGAGATGGGAATTTGTGGGAGTTAAATTAACTAAGGCAGTGCTCCCCTCGTGCTCGTTGAATGTAAACGAAGCATATTGAGGATTATTGCAAAGGGAGAATTAATAAAAAGGGAATGGGGAAGTTTCGGATCCAGGCGTGTTTGCTAATCGCTTCCCAGGCACGGCGAGAGCAGCCCGGGGTCCCAACACCTCCTCCTCTGCTCCCACGGAGAAACAGGGAGCTGCAGATCCTGGGGAGGGCTCTGCAGTGGGAACCAGGGAGCTGCTGGAGCGAGGAGTGCCTGGAATTCCATCCACACACGGCTCTGCAAAGGAAAACCTTCACACAGCGAGGGTTCCTGGCCCTCTGGGGCCCAGTTTGTGGCTGTCACTTGGTGTCCCTCACTTTAGTCACTCGTGGGATGTGCCCAGGGGTTCCCCAGTGCTCCAGGGATTCCTCCAGCGAGAGGCCAGCATTGCCTGGCACCACGGAGATGTCCCCGTGCCAAAGGGATTGTCCCAGCTCTTGTAAACCAAGCCAGGATAAGTCAGTGCAGGTTATCTATCCCACACCAGGGATAAATCAGTGCAGGTTATCTATCCCACACCAGGGATAAATCAGTGCAGGTTATCTATCCCACACCAGGGATAAATCAGTGCAGGTTATCCCACACCAGAGATAAATCAGTGCAGGTTATCCATCCCACACCAGGGATAAGTCAGTGCAGGTTATCTATCCCACACCAGGGATAAGTCAGTGCAGGTTATCTATCCCACACCAGGGAGGTCCCACCTCTGCAGGGGATGCAGGCAGGGCAGAGTCCCCAGCACAAAGCCAGGTACAAATGCTGGATCAGTGGTGGGAGAGGGGCCCTGTGCCATGGGCAGGGCAGGAGCAGAGACTCTGCTGGGTGAGCAGCGTGAGCCTCCTGCCTGCACAGAGGCTGCAGAGCACCAGACAGAGCAGGGATTTATCCAACATTCTGAGCATCCCTGTGCTGCCAGAGTCAGTTTAACCAGCTCTGCCTGATGCCAAAGCTGGGACTCTTTGTTTCCAGGAGATCCCAGATTTCCTCACCACTGTGCTGGCTTCTTTGCTGCTGCTCAGGTTGTCCAGGAGTCCTTCACCTTTCCATTCAGGTTTTCTGTTTTTGCAGGGTCTGGTTTCTCGCCATCAGGTTTATTTCCTTTGGCCCTCTCTTCTAAGAGCTGCCCAAGTGGGTTCAGAGGACCACATGTAGCCCAAACTTATTGTGTCAGGCATGGCACAGCCCTGAGTGGTGCCCATGAGATTTCTGCACCAGCAGGGTGAGTGGTCACAGCTGCAGAGCCATTTTCAAGTGGGAAAAATGCCCCTGAACCACATGAACATCCCCCTGGTGCTGCATGGCTGGGGTCTGTCCTCCTTTCTCCAGGCACACATCCTGCACAAGGGGCAGGGAGTGAAGGAGAATCCCGAGTACAAAGCTGGAAGACCTGGACTGCACCTTCCCCCCAGAGCAAACCCCAAATGCAGCTTTCCTTCCACTCCTGCTTCTTCTCAGACACGATCCCAGTGCCTGGAGGGGTCACACAAGAAGGCTGGAGAGGGACTTGGACAAGGGATGAGGGGACAGGACCTAGGGAATGGCTTCCACTGCCAGAGGGCAGGGATGGATGGGATATTGGGAAGGAATTCCTGGCTGGGAGGGTGGAGAGGGGCTGGGATGGAATTCCCAGAGGAGCTGTGGCTGCCCCTGGATCCCTGGAAGTGCCCAAGGCCAGGCTGGATGGGGCTGGGAGCTCCCCGGGACATTGGGAGGTGTCCCTGCCCATGGTGAGGGGGCACTGGATGAGCTTCCAGGTCCCTCCCAACCCAACCTAACCCATTCTGTGATTTTCTGATAATTCCTCCTGTAATTACCCAATTTTCTGAAGAATTTTGGTGCCCACAGGGGCCAGAACCTGCTCCTTGCCCCGTTGGGATGCTCCCTCCTCCTCTGCCGGGCTGCTCCGGGGCTGTGCTGGCTGCAGGCAG
Source organism: Erpornis zantholeuca (assembly GCA_013400515.1). Taxonomy (NCBI): domain Eukaryota; kingdom Metazoa; phylum Chordata; class Aves; order Passeriformes; family Timaliidae; genus Erpornis; species Erpornis zantholeuca. The sequence continues at coordinate 393,877 of VZTN01030242.1, read as the reverse complement.
CAGCAATCACACTCCTGAAGTGCTCCTTTGTCCGCTCAGACGAGTCACTGGCAGCAGCACAAAGATCTAAGGAAAATAATTCCCATTAAGGCACGGGCACCCTGCCTGAGCAGTGCCTGCCTCCAGCACGCCAGAACCCTTCCTCCCACTGCCCCCTGCTCGGGGTTTGCCATTGTTCCTGCCCTGGCAAGGACTGCCGTGAGCACCAAGCTCCCATCCCACACTCTCTGCTCAGTTCTGCCAGCCTGAGCTTCAGCTTTCTTTGGTCTCCCCGCTCAGCCTTGAAAAATATCCTGATTTCAGAGAGCTCCCAGCTCTGTTCAAAGGACTTTTGAATCCTCCCATTTTCCAGCCGTTCACCCTGCCCGTGAATGGCAGGGAAGAGCTGCCTTGTCCCTGGGGCTTCTAGAAAAGGTGTAAAACCCACCTGTGAAGAGAAACAGAGGGACTCGAGGAGCCTGGGAGGGGATGTGTCACTCTCTCTGAAATCCCTGTCATGCCTCAGGAACTCATTTTCTTCCTGGACAGATCTGCCAGCCTGGCACGAGGGCTGAGGGAGGGGCAGGGGCTCTCCTGGAAAACTCCTGTGTCTTTATCAGGCCATGGTGCTCACACCATGCACTTGGTGCACTTGGAATGCAGGAATATCCTAGAATGCAGGAATATCCTGGGCTGGGAGGGACCCAAAAGGATCAGCCCCAGGCCCTGCCCAGACACCCTAAAATCCCACCCTGGGCATCCCTGGCAGCGCTGCCCAAACGCTCCTGGAGCTCTGGCAGCCTCAGGGCTGTGCCCATTCCCCGGGGAGCCTGGGCAGTGCCCAGCACCCTCTGGGGGAAGAACCTGAGGTCCATCCCAAAACCCCTGGCACAGTTCAGGGCATTCCCTGAGCTGGTCCTGTCCCAGAGATCAGAGATCAGAGCTGCCCCTCGGGAGCAGCAGGGCTGTGGTGGCATCCATGTCCCTTAGGCTGCGCAGACAGAGGTGAGGGACGGCCCTGGGTGAGCTGTGAGACGATGAGGTCTGGGATCACACATCTGCCCAGCTCTGGCAGGCTGCAAATGCACTCCTGAGTGGCCTCGAGTGCCTGGTTTCTGCTGCTAAATTAACACATCCAGATAAAAGTGTGACAGCCGAGGGATAAGATGTTCAGAGAGGAGGAAAATGCCCCTTCACAGCACCTCCAGGCTGTCTGGGGTGGCCTGGCTACAGGGATGGCTGAGCTACAGCCTGGGAGCTCTCTGAGTGCCACATTGCCGGGCTTGGAGGCAGCCCGGGATCATCAAATCCGTGCTAATTGCTCTCATCTCTCTGCTATTATCGCCTGCATCCAGCCCTGGCTGGGTAATGACCGTGCGAGGTGTGGATGTTCAACCTGGCTCCTTCCATCTGCTGCTGCGCTGGCTGGGCTGGGTCCTCCCGGCTCGGGCTGGATCCTCCCGGCTCGGGCTGGGTCCTCCTGGCTCGGGCTGTGTCCTCCCGGCTCGGGCTGTGTCCTCCCGGCTCGGGCTGGAACCTCCCGGCTCGGGCTGGAACCTCCTGGCTCGGGCTGGATCCTCCCGGCTCGGGCTGGATCCTCCCGGCTCGGGCTGTGTCCTCCCGGCTCGGGCTGGGTTCTCCCAGGGCTGGCTGCTGCTGAGTGCCGGGGGCTGCGGGGCAATCCCGGCACGGGGAGGGATCGCTGCTGAGTGTGCCGGATCCCGGGATAAACCAGATACCGGGAAAAACCAGGTCCCGGGAAAAACCACACAAACCACAGAACCCTCTCAGGCAGCAGAGAATGAACCAAGCACGAGAAGCTGGTGAAATGTTCTGCTCCTGTTTCTTGTCCTGTGCTCTGAGGCAGCTGCTCAGAGGCTGCGGGAGGAGCTGATCACATCTGGCCCCGCCTGTGTGAGGCCCTGCCATCCCTGAGCCTGCTGCTTCCCCTCACATTCCCCTGCTTTCTACTCTGGTTTTTCGGCTCTTCAGCCTGCCTTGTACCTGGAATAAGCTTGGAACAAACTCGGGATCCACCCGTTCCTATCCAAGCGAGAAGGAATCCAGCTCCACAGAAATAATCCCCCAAACTCCTAGTAGGAGCTTTTTGTAGCTACATTAATTTTAGAAGAACAAATTAGGTCCAAAGTGCTGGGCTCATTTTAATGAAGATTCACGGTCACAACCGAATCCCCTGACGAGGAGGAATCAGCTTTTGAGCACATCAGGCTCCTTACAAACTCCTGACAAAGTCATCAGAGGCCGACGAGGGGGGCAGGAAGAGGGGCTAAAGATGCTGGGGAGGAATTGGATTTCGGGAGTTTCTGAAGCTGCACTTCCCTTCCCCGCCTGCAGCCGCGGCAGCTCCGGCACGGAGATGAAAGCAGCAGGCAAAGGAGATAAACAAGAAAACAGCTCTGGAACAGTCATGCTGCCAAAAACAACCCGGGGAGGATGGGACGGGAGATAAAAGAGAGAGTGCTGGAGACTTTGGAGTGACTTCCTCCATCCAGGTGGGGATGGAGCTGGGGAGGGGAGCTGTCACCAAGTCACTGTCACCCAGCCACTGTCACTGAGCCACTGTCACACAGCCACTGTCATACAGCTGCTGTCGCACAGCCACTGTCACTGAGCCACTGTCACACAGCCACATTCACCCAGTCACTGTCACACAGCCACTGTCACCAAGTCACTGTCACACAGCCACTGTAACCCAGCCAGTGTCACCCAGTCACTGTCACCAAGTCACTGTCACACAGCCACATTCACCCAGTCACTGTCATACAGCCACAGTCACACAGTCACTGTCACCAAGTCACTGTCACACAGCCACTCTCACCGAGCCACTGTCACACAGCCACTGTCATACAGCTGCTGTCGCACAGCCACTGTCACTGAGCCACTGTCACCCAGTCATTGTCACCAAGTCACTGTCACTGAGCCACTGTCACTGAGCCACTGTCACACAGCCACTGTCACACAGCCACTGTCACACAGCCACTGTCACTCAGTGACAGACCTTGCAGCTTGAGGAAATGATTCCCACAGGGTGCAAGACAGGCGATTTTTAGGGGTGCTTCTCCCTTTTCATTGCTCTCTTCCTCCTACACCACATTCCCTGCAGCTGCAGAGCATCCCCTCAGTTCCCATCTCCGTGTGCTGCTCCTCGCTGGGATTCCTCGCTGTCCTCTGCATGCCCTCACAGCTGGCAGCTTGGCTGTCTCCAGGAAGTGTTTGCAGAGGCTTTAGTTGGGTTTGCAGTGGGACACGGGGAAAGCACCAGGACTTGGAGGGAATTCTGCCTCGGTGGCCGCTGCTCGGGGCAGTGAAAGCTGCTGCGCCTGAAGGGACCTTGCTCAGAAGGTGGTGGTGGCTGTGCCCGGGTCACTGGGCAGCCCAGGGCAGTGCCAGCCCGTCCCTGCAGCATCCCAGAGCTCTCCTGGAGGGGGAACAGTTGGAAGAAGTGGGAGGGTATCAGGTTTGGTGGAGGTGCTGCTCTCTCCACCCCGAGCACATCAGGGAGCAGGGACTGGGACTCAGCTGGGGCCGGTGCACCTTCCCAGGGAGGTGCCAACAGCCCCGGGCTGGAGCAGCAATCCCTGGGAAGCCTGGGAGGAACGTCCCCGTGTGGGGCTGGCAGGGCAGTGGGGACAGCACGGCCCTGGGGACAGCCCTGGGGACAGCGTGTGCCCAGCACTGCCCTGGCACAGGAACCTGCTGGAGCCACAGGCTGGCGTTGTTGGGTGTCCTGTGCAGGGCCAGGAGCTGGACTTTGGTGATCCTTGTGGGTCCCTTCCAGCCCAGAATATCCTGTCTGTCTGTGCTTCTGGAGAGGGGACGGAGGTCTGCCCTTGAACTGAGTGGGACAGAGCTTGCACGTGTCCCCAGGGTCCCCAGCCCAAACAATCTGTGCACACTGTGCTGCCCATGCCCATCCCTGGGCACTGTACCTCCCCCACAGCGACAGGGAACATCTCAGCACATGGTGCCCATGGCATCCCTGACACTCACACCGCTACAGGGTCTGTGCAGCCCTCACACACCCAGAGGGACCCTACTCCCCACACACAGGGACCCATGAACCCGTGCACACTGACAGGGGCAACCCCCAGGGCACACACTGGCAGGGACCCTACAGCCTGCAAACCTACAGCCACCAGAGTCCCATGGGGCACTGCCCTTCCACAGGGACTGATCCGGCGGGATCACATCCCTGCCCATTCTGCAGGGGCCCAGGGACAGGGACTGGGGCCACACACACCTTTAGGGACGGCATGCAGTCCATCCCTGAACGGGCCGCATGCCCAGGGACAGGGGCAGGGGCCGTACACCACACACGGCCATAGGGACCACATCCCTGGGGACAGGTTCAGGGGCCACTCGCCACATCCCAGCATGTCCATGTCCCCAGGGACGGGTACAGGGCCACACACACCTACAGGGACCACATTCCTGCCGATCCCCTCAAGGACCGCACCCCCGAGGAGAGGCAGAGGGTCCACACACCACAGGCACCTTTAGGGACCACATCCCTGCCCACCCCTGCCAGGACCGCCTCCCCAGGGACGGGTACAGCGGCCACTCACCCCATCCCTGCCAGGACCGCCTCCCCAGGGACGGGTACAGCGGCCACTCACCCCATCCCTGCCAGGACCACACCCCGGGGGACACGCACAAGGTTCGCACCCCACACACACCTCCACGGACCCCTCGCCCC
>VZTN01030242.1:356659-388281 GCA_013400515.1 Erpornis zantholeuca | reverse complement strand
TCGGCCCCGGCCCACGAGACGTGCTGGGGGTACTACGACGTGAGCGGGCAGTGGGACAAGGAGTTCGAGTGCAACAACAGCCTCACGGGCTTCCGCTACTGCTGCGGCACCTGCTTCTACCGCTTCTGCTGCAACAAGCGCGCCGAGAAGCTCAACCAGAGCCTGTGCCGCAACTACAAGAGCCCCGAGTGGGCCCACCCCACCACGGCCAGCGGCGCCCTGCCCGCCGACGGCGGCGACGGCGGCGACGGGGACGCCAACAAGTACGACCCGGACAAGGACAGCACCAACGCCACCGTCTACATCTCGTGCGGGGCCATCGCCTTCGTGCTCATCGCCGGCGTCTTTGCCAAGGTGGCCTACGACAAGGCGCGGCGTCCGCCCCGGGAGATGAACATTCACAGGTGCGCTCCTTCCCCCGCTGCCGGCGCCCCTTGTCCCCAGGGACGGCTCCTCTCCGAGCGCTCCCCCTCGGCAAAGCTTGCTCAGGGGTTTCGCCATTGCGCTGCCCAGCCGAGGGTTCTCCTTTCGGCTGCCCAGCCGAGGGCTCTCCTTTCGGCTGCCCAGCCGAGGGTTCTCCTTTCGGCCGCCCAGCCGAGGGTTTCCCAGTTGTGCAGCCTGCCCAAGAGTTTCCCATTGCATGGCCCCTCCAAGGTTTCCCCCTTAGCACTTGCTGTCGGAGGGCTCAGTTTTCACACCGCTGCCCAGGGGTTCTCCCGCCGCGCTCTCTGCCCAAGGAGCCTCCCCGTGAGCTGCCCACTCGAGTCTCTGTGCTTTGCTCTGCCTCACCGTGAGTTTCCCCTGCTCCACCCTTCCAAGGGTTTCCCCCGTGCCATGGCTCTCCCCTTTTGTGCCACCTGTCCAAACCATTTCCCGTTGTGCTGCCGCTTCGCGGTGTCCCCCCGTGAGTCATTTATCCAAGGGTTTCCCCCTTTGCGAGGGCTGCCCGAGGGTTCCCTCTTTGCACCACCCGCCAAAGGATTTTCCCTTTCCGTTCTCTGCCCAGCAGCTCCTCCTCCCCGCGGTCTGACCAGGGGCACCCGCACACCTCTGGCCATCCCGCTGCCCACCGCGGGGCCTCTCCTGCTGCCCCGTGGAGCTTCTCCCGCGCCCGCGTTTGCGATCGCTTCCCCGTGCCTTCAGCACCGGCTCCGGGACAGCTCCGGGACAGCTCCCAGGTCGTTCCCGGATCGCTCCCGGATCGTTCCCGGACTGTTCCCGGACTGTTCCCGGACAGCTCCGCGCTGCCCCGCTCTGCGGAGCCCCCCGGCACTCCCTCTGCACGCCGGCACCCCCTCTGCGCCCCTCGGCACCCCGGCATCCCCTCTGCACCCCCTCCTGTTCCCCGGCACCTCGGCACCCCTCTCCTGCTCCCCGGAACCTTCCTCTGCACCCCGGCACGCCCTTTTACCCCTCGGAGCTCTCTCCTGTTCTCCCGCACCTCAACACCCCACTCCTGCCCCTCGCACCCCCNCCCAAGACCCCCCCTGCCCCCCCTGCACCCCCCCGGGGACAGCAGAGCCCCTCGGACCCTGCAGGTCCTGCCCTGCCCTGCCCGGCCAGGGAGAAGTTTCGGAAGTGTGGAGGGGATGGATGTGACCCCCCCCGGGTGGTGCCTTTGCCGTGGGGAAGCGCTGGTGGCAGGCAGAGCTCTGCACGGTCCCTTCTTTATTTGGGTCCCTCTCCAAATCCCCAGAGCTCTGCTCTTGCTGGCTGAGGGGCGGCTCGGTGTCCCCTGGGTGTCCCCTGGTGTCCCCTGGGTGTCCCCTGGGTGTCCCCGGGGCAGTGGTGGTGCCCAGCTCTGTGATGCCAGCGAGCGCTCGGCGTGGCACAGAAAATGCTGCTGCAGAGCAGAGCTCGGGCGTCTGTAGCAATCCTCCCTTTGGACAAATGCACCTTCCCTCTCTCGGTTCCTGTTTGTTGTACGATGAAAAAGTCCCTCCAAACCATGAGTGCTGCGAATCCCAGAGCTCCCTGTGTCTGAACATAAAAATTGGTGAGAGGCTGCTTTAGGAGAACAGCGCTAGGGGAAGAGGCTTTAACTCTGGCAGATAATGCCTCCTAAAAATTATTTTAATGAAGATTTTGAAATCAAAACTCTTGAAATTATTAAGGCTGAACTTCAGCCACAATCAGCAGAGGCTGGGGGGAGAAATATTAGCTTTTTATGGGGAAAAGAGATGGGTGACACAGTTTTTATTTATTTGGGAAGATGTGTTTTATTTAGGCTCCTCCCTGCAGTGAGGACAAACATTGAGGCTGGTTTACATTTGCTGAGGGTCTGGCCCGTGTGTTCCATCCCAAATCCCACCTGCCCCTGGTCCCTGCAAGAAAATAACTCCACAGTGCTAAAAACTACACACAGCTCTGTAGAGGAAAGGGTCCTGCAAGTGGCTTAGCCAGAAAATTGTCTCTTTTAAGTGTTTTCATTAACTCAGGGATGGTTCCCCAGCTGCCCAGCTCTTCTGGCTTCAAGGCAACTTTGCCCAGGCCTTATCTTCACACTAAATTTGGAAATCTGGGTTGGATGTCCATATGGTACTTCTGCTCCAGCTCCAGCCTGCTGCAGGGTTGGATCCTTCACCCTTGGAAATCAGAGCCAGTGTTGCCAGACTTGTCTGGATTATTCCTGAGGTTTTCATTTCTTTGATGCTTGCTTTGCTTTATTTAGATAAGTTTCTGGTGGAATGATTCACCTGTGTGTGGAAGTATGAATGGCAGATTGAGTGCTCGGGAAGCTTGACTTCCAGAGCATTTTAAGGAGTTGATTGACTTCTATAATATGGTAGCTGGTAAAAGATTATACCTTTCAGAGCTGTGTTACCTGAACTTGATCAACATCTCACGAGGGTTTCAATATTGTGAAGTGCATCTCCTGCATTGGGCTGAACGCTCTCAGTGCTCTAAGCAGAATGAAAATACGAGCAGAGGGATTTGTCTTTGTCTCTGACAGCTGCTGAGGAGTTCCAGGATGGAGGGAAGCAGGATGGGGTCGGATATTTCTGTCTGTCTGAGCTCGTGTCACGAAGTGTAACATCCAGAATAATTCTCTGTAGTGATGGCGAGTGCATTAAACCTCCTCGGGGAGGAGGAGAGCAGCAGCATGAGCAGAACTTGTTAGAGGGGGCTGGAAAAAGCCTCTTGGGACCAGTATCCCACAGCCAGGGAAGATCAATCAGGACTTCCCTGCACTCCACCACGAGCAGGATCACACTGTAAATTTTACTTCCTCATAAACGCTCGCCGAGCGGTGCCGTGCGTGGATGTTCATCCTCTGCTCGTTTCTCAGCCAGCTTTTACAGAAAATCCTTATTAACTCGCTTAGAAAGAACATTTTGAGGGAGGCTGGGCTCATTTAATGTCCTTTGATGGAAGGAGGGTTTACAAACCCACGGGAGAGCTGCCGTGGCAGGGAGGGCTGGCTGTGCACCGAGAGCTGCATGTGCAGCTCCGAGCTGGAAGCAGCTCCTGTTTCCAGACACTGCCACGTCCCTTTAAAGCACAGGCACTGCTGTGATTCTGGGCTCAGCGGTGGCAGGAACTGAGACAGTCGTTTCTAAGAGCAGTTAAGTGGAAGTGCTTTGAAAAGCAGGAGGTGAAACATTCCTGTTTTACAGAAACGCTTGTAATGCTGTCAGTGGAACTGATTTGTTTCACGATTATAGCATCTCCCAGCCTGCCCATACAGAGCTGCCTCTTGCTTTGGGGTTCCACAGCCAGGACTATTGTTGGGCTCCAGGTAGGAGCTGGAGCTGATTTCTCAGAATTATCCCCAGCAGTATTGTGTGTGCTGGTGCTCTCTCGTGCATTGGTGAGGACAGTTTGTTTCCACCTCATTGCCGGGGTTGTTTTCTTTTCTCAAGCATTTCTGAAGTGAAATTTAGGAAGTATTTGCTTTATTTTCAGCATGGGGGTGAGTTAGGGAGTCTTTGAACAGGGAACATCAGCTGGTTCTTTCCGAAGCTGGGTGTGTTTTTCTGTAGCAGGAAGGGGTGGCACAGAACGTTCTCATCCCGTGGCCGTGACCCCGCATCCCCACGCTACAGAACATAAATAATCCACAGATGTAGCTCTGCTCCATGACCCCTGTTTAGCCTCAGCAGCAGCCACTGCACTCTCTGCCGAGCTGGGAAGGCACAGATTGGAGGCTGGATGTGGTCTGCAGCTCGGGATTGAAATATCCCAAGCGCTTCCCACCAGGCAGCCAAAGGCAGGGATGCAAGGGCAGTGCTGGCCCTGGGGCACTGCTGGGAGCTCTGCTGCTCTCCTGGGGAGCAGCACTGGGGCTTTTCCCAGCAACACCAGCTCTGTATCCTGCCCCAAGGCCTCACCTGGCCTTGCCTGGAGCACCTCTGAGGGGTGAGGAAGGGAGAGGGGAAACAGGCTCTGAGTGCCCAGTGCTTCGCTTCACCCTCCTCCCGCAGCACCTGTGCTGCTGCAAAGAGGGAAGGTAGCTGTGCTCCTCTTCTCTTTGGAGCATCTCCTGCTGTGTGAATGATAGCTGGCAGCTTTTCCTGAGCATCCCTTCCCCGTGCGGAGACCACAGCTGAACTGATCCATTCCTTGCTCCTACTCTGCGGCTCTGAATCCCAACGGGAGCCAGAGGCAGTGGATCCTTGTGCCCACGGATCCGAGGAGGCTCTGCGTGAGCCTGGCTTGAAATGCAGGAGGGTTTGTGTGCCTGCAGGCTGTGGGGCCCTGTGCTCGCTGTGGGGCTGCTGGGGGGGAGCTGCTTCCAGGAGGGAAGGTTTGAGGAGTGCCTCTCTCCAGCTGTTGGAGATGGGGATCACAGCAGCTCCTTCAGCTCTGCTCTCAGCTGCTGGAGCCAAACAATCCAACTCCATCCGTCCCCAGGGCGGGCAGGGAGTGCTGTGAACACACAGGGACTCCACACAAGGTTTTCCTTCTTGGATGCTGTTCCTTCTTTCCTTCTGCTGATGTGTTGTTGTGCTCTGTCCTTTCTCCACTCGGGCTCACCCGAGTGCCTTTGGGCTGCTCTTTGCCCTGCTGTGTGTTGTTTAATCCTGGTGCTTTCTGAGTCTCTTCTCTGAGGTGCCCTGTCCCTCTCACGGGCACAGAATTCAGGGCCACAGGCACAGCTCGGACTGGACTGAGGTAAACCCGAAAAAGGTGCAGCCATAAAACCACAGAATCGCAATCACAGAATTAGGAATGGATTGGGTTGGAAGGGACCTTAAAGATCATCTCGTTCCACCCCCTGCCATGGGCAGGGACACCTTCCCCTGGTGACCTCAGGGCAGCTACTCAGACCAGGTTCTCTTTCCACCCAACCCTGCACCTGGCTGGGTTTGGGTAACTCCCAAGCAGGGAGAACACCTGGATCTTGTCCTGTTTGCAGGGTGGATTGTCCAGATCCAGACCCAGCTGGCCAAATCCAGGCCAGGTGTGTACCTGTGTAAAATATTTCTCCTTTTGTTTCACTTCCATGTGCTGGGAGAGTCCAGTCTGGAGCTCTGCTTGTGGTTTGCAGTTTGATAATTGGGGTTTTTTGCCATGTTTTCCTCTCTGAGTGTATTTTGTGAAGAGATGGTGGGAGCACAGAACCTGCCTGGCCACTGACTTCCTCTGGATGCTTCTGGGTCTGCTCCTTTCCTTTTGAACTTCTCCCATTACGAGAGGCCAGGGCCAGAAACTGCGCTGCCTCCACCGAATCATCTCAGCGTCTCTAATTCCCATTTATTTGATATTTTCCTGCTTGCTAATTAACTTTTTCTATTAGTCCAACTCCATCACAAGGTGTCAAGGGAATCCAGTGTAGCTCTGAACTTCTGTTTCTTTTAGTTTTGTAATCTCTTCTATCCTTAAGTAGCAGTTGATCTCTGCGCCTTTGGAGATCAGATGCCTTTTAAAATTTCTGTTTCACGTAAGATCTGAACTTGCTCAGGAAGATGAGATCAGGCTGCTTTTTGCTTGCCTTCGCCCCTGCTCACGTGGGCTGGCTGTGGCTCCTTAGATCTGTGTGCACTGCACTGCTTGGAGGGCTCAGATGTCTCCCTCCCCAGGCAGACAAACACGGAATTCTTCCACAATAAACGCAGTGCTGTGCTTCAGCTCTCCTTTGTGCCGAGGGCTCTTCAGGGTGAGGGCTCTTCTGAGGGAGTGCAGCTTCCTTTGGTGAGTTCAGAGCCCCTGAGCTGTGCTGGGAGCAGAGGGTTTGGTGTAGAACCAGCCCCTCAGTGCAGCCGTGTGTGCCCAGCGTGAGCACCGCTGCGTTTGTGCCTGGGGGTGCACAGCACAGACAGGAGCAGGGCAGAGAGCTGGGCTAGCAGAGCTTCATTCCCACAGCCTCTCACGCCTGGGGAGAGCCCAGCAAGGGCTGCTGGTTTTATTTTCCCTCCTTTCTGCCATCAGGATTGGTGCTCTGCTCCTTTCCTGCACAGCTCCCTGCTCCCCGCAGCACCTCCAATGCCTTTCCTGGGTGCATCTCTTTCCAGGGAGCCTCCCCTGTGTTCTGGGCAGGGGCTGGAGCTGGGTGGGAGCAGAGGCAGGGGTGGCACAGGGGCTGCTCCCTCCTGCAGCCAGCCTGAGCCTCAGCAGTGCCTGGGGACACCAATCCCCTCCTGCCACTCACTGTCCCCAACCACAGCCTGACCACGGCTCAGCTGCAGGTCCTGCCCTTGCTGGGGACACTTTCTGCTCAGGGTGACATCTCTCTGCAGAGAAACACCTCTTGGAAAAGTTCATTTGAAGCTTTTAATTACCAGATCTTTAAGTATAAGGGTTTGGTTCTCTTCAGGCCTGCTGCGTTCACAGGAACTGGTGTGGCACATTGGGAGCCCAGCCACTGCTCTAAGCTCCTTGCCCACATCACAACAGTAACAGGACATGGTTCAGTTTGGACACCGCTGTGAGATGTGTGAAGTGCTTGTCATTAGAGCCAGGTTAAATTCCAGGAGCTTCCCAAATGATTCTTGTGTTTTGGCATTAAGATTTCTCAGGAGACACCTGATTTTTCCTTGCAATGTGTATTTTTAGGGATGAATATTTGCTCACTTATGCTGGGTGCAAATGCTTCCCTCTCAGAAAGGTGTCCCAGTGTTTAGTGTTTTCTTCACTCCATGGGTGAATCCACCTGTTCTGTACACACAGAATCACAGAATCATGGAATATCCCGAGCTGGAAGGGACCCACAGGGATCATCAGAGGCCCTGCACAGACACCCCAACATCCCCACCCTGTGCATCCCCGAGAGCATTGTCCAAACCCTCCTGGAGCTCTGCCAGGCATCCACCACCTTTCAGGCAGGTGAAAAACCATTCCCGGTGTTCCTGGCCAGAATTCCTGCTCTGAGGGCCAGGCTGCTGCTGCTCCTGGCAGTGCAGAGCCCAATTCTGTCCTTTGCTGACCTGGCACTGGTGCGGCTCTGGCTCTGCTGAGCCCCTGCACTTCCACAAACAGAGCTGCGCTTCGGCAGAGCTTCCTGGAGGGAGCAGCGATTCCCTGATGGATCTGCTCGCGGCGTGTCCGGGCCATCAATTAACGCCTAATCCTGGTGGAGATCGGACCTGGGCACGGCCAGGAGTGCCCGGGTGTGCCCTGGGGTGATGCCCAGCAGAGGGGCAGCGCCGAGACCACCTCTGCCCTGCCAGCTGCTGTGTGACACCTGCCCGGCTGGCAGGTCCTGGAATGCAGGAACCTCCCGGGATTGTCCAGCCTTGGGTATACAGGACCCGGCCGGCAGGTCCTGGAATGCAGGAACCTCCCGGGATTGTCCAGCCCTGGGTCTGGCAGGTCCTAGAATGCAGGAGCCTCCCGGGATTGTCCAGCCCTGGGTCTGGCAGGTCCTGGAATGCAAGAACCTCCCGGGATTGTCCAGCCCTGGGTCTGGCAGGTCCTAGAATGCAGGAGCCTCCCGGGATTGTCCAGCCCTGGGTCTGGCAGGTCCTGGAATGCGGGAGCCTCTCAGGATTATCCAGCCCAGGGCACGCAGGACCCGGCTGGCAGGTCCTGGAATTCAGGAACCTCCCGGAATTGTCCAGCCTTGGGTATACAGGACCCGGCTGGCAGGTCCTGGAATGAAGGAGCCTCCCGGGATTGTCCAGCCCTGGGTCTGGCAGGTCCTGGAATGAAGGAGCCTCCCGGGATTGTCCAGCCCCAGGCATGGTTTGGAGCTTCCCGAGGCTCCCAGCAGGTGTGGGGACAGGAGCCAAGCCATGAATAATGCACGGGCGCCCTCTCGGAGTGGCTGTCCCTCGGAGAGAGCCGTCCCTTCCAGGTGAGCTGGCTCCAGGCTGGATAAATCCATCTCCTGGAATAGCTGCCTCTTCCTTCCCGAGTTAGTTACAGAGCATAGGGGAGTCTTTAACCTCGCTTTTTTTGGGAAGAATTTGTAGTGGAATCCTGGCTGTGCTGAAGTGGTTGGAGTTCTGCCATGGACTCCATCCCTGCTCTGCTTTTAGCAGCTCCAGCTCAGGCAGGCACTGCTCCTCTCACCGTGCCCTGCCAGACCCCTTTGGTCATTCTCCTTCCATCCTCTCCCAGATTTGTAGGGGTTTGGAACGGGAAATTCTCTTTCCTGGCACCCTGTTTCCAAGGTCTCTGTGAGAGGGGATATTCAGAAGGCAGTTCAGTGAAGGTCTGAGCCTGTGCCCCTGCACTGCTGGAAGCAGGCAGCTCTTCCCAGAGCCTTTCCCACCCAGCATCCGCAGACCTCTCTGCTCCAATCCCATTTCCCACATCCCAACCTGCTGGAGCTGTCCCCAAAGCTCCCCTTCCCCTCAGCAGGAGGGATGCCTGTGCCCACACTCAGACTGTCAGTCAGTGCTGGAGATCTGTGGATGTTGGAAAAACAGGACAATACTTCCCCAAAAAGGCTCTGGGGAGGACAGCACTGCTCTGGGTGCTGTTTCCTCATGGGAAATTCAGGGAGCAGGGTTAGGGTTAGCTTCTGGGCTGGGTTAGAGGGGCAGGGTGAGCTGCAGCTGATCCCTTCCAGCCCTGCAGCTTCACCTTCTCCCCAATCCCACATTTTGGGATCAAAGTCTGTCATTTCCCCTTCCAGCACCAGGCCCTAGCCTTGCTGCCCTGCTGCTCCCACCCAGCCCCTTGCTTCCTTTGGGTTTACACCAAATCCTTTTGATTTTCCCTTCTGAAAACAACCACAGCTCCTTCTTTGCACCCCCGAGTTCATCCTGCTGGGTTTCTTCCCAAATCTCTCAGTTTGCCAGGGGAGCCTTTCCTGGGAGCAGTGCCTGTCCTGCCCTGGGGCACATCCGTGGCTTTCCCTGCTGATGTTTCCCACCCAGCCCTGGCACAGCCTCCCCGCTGGCACCGTGCCTATTTTGGGTGCAGGTGGAACGAAGCCTCGGCGCCGTGGCGGAGATGACGTGAGGGAAAGGTGTCACAAATCCTTATCTCCGACACGCTCCAGCCAGGGAGCTTTGTTTCCCTCAGATAAGAGATGTGCCTGTGTCACAGGAAGGCTCCTGGAGTGTCTCATATCCTTGTGAGGGTGATTAGGATGGCGGTGACATCAGTGGGGCTAATTGTACCCAAATGTGGCTCTGTGTTTCTAGAAATGAGCACACACACACACACACATGCAAGGTGGACCTGGGCAGAAGAAGAGAGAGAGTTTAATTTTTCACTGTTTTTATTCACATTTTTGAAACTTCATGGATTGGGTAGTGAGATCTTCTCCTATCCAACTCCATTGGTTTAGGCAGAAGTCCATTAAAAACTTCTTTTATCAGGAATGGAATGAAAACGAGAGAGACAGTTACTGAAACACAGCTTTTGTTTACAGAAGAATTTTGTGAGAACTCTATAGCAGATTTTTAAAACAATCAGAAGGCTGAAATCCAGGGTGAGAGCTCTGTTCTCTCGGAGCTTTGAGGGGACTGGACCCAGGGGACTCACACCAACCAAATCCTTCCTCATTTCTGTGGGACTGACCTTCCTCCACCTCAGATCTTTATGTGAATAAACTGGGTCCCATCTTTATGTGAATAAACTGGGTCCCACCTTTATGTGAATAAACTGGGTCCCACCTTTATGGAAATAAACTGGGTCCCATCTTTATGGAAATAAACTGGGTCCCACCTTTATGGAAATAAAGATGGGCTGCTTTGGACACTCGTGTGCAGTTTATCTCATGCTTGGTCTGACAGGTCAGGCATCACTTTCCTGGGATTTCTTCACTCTGTCTGGGGATGGAGGTCTCCTCCCTTCCAGGCCTGGCTTTGAGTAGACAAAACAGGGATTTCAGGGTGTGGGATCACACTCCTGATGTGAGTCAGTTCTGAAGGAGCTTGGCTTGGGCAGGGCAGTCCTGGTGTCACTCTGAGGAGGTGCCAGGGCTGTGGCCAGCAGTGGCTCCTGATGGAGGCAGCCCTGGGTGTGCCAGGAGCAGTTTGTCTGCTCTGGGAGATGATGGAGAGCTACCATAACCTTGGGCTGAAGTGAACTGGAGGGAGCAGATGAGGAGCCAGACAATAGCCAGGCAAGCCTGGAAATAGTCGCAGCAGACACATGGAAAGAAACAGAGCTTTTAAGCCATATTTTTTTTATTTTATTATTATTACTATTGTTGCTTTCCCCCCCACCCCCCTTTATGGTGGAAATCCAGCTGCTCCTGGATTCATGGACTGTGCAAATACAAACACTGAATTCTAGCTGTGTGAAAATACAATTTTTTCCCCCCTTTTTCTCCTGTCTCCCCAGGGCTCTGGCTGACATCCTAAGGCAGCAGGGACCAATCCCAATCGGACACTGTGAAAGAGAGACTATCTCGGCCATAGATACCTCCCCCAAAGAAAACACCCCAGTCAGGACCTCCTCCAAAAACCATTACACTCCAGTGCGCACCTCCAAGAGCAACCCAGGTAAGTGCTGCTCTCCCTCTCTGCCCTAGGAGAACTCCTTAAATGTCTACCTAGAAACAGAGCCCAGGCAGGAATAAAGGAATCAAGGAGGGATTGGTTGGAAAGGCCTTCAGAGGTACACTCTGGGCTCCAGAGGCTCCTGCCTCAGTGCATCCCAACATGGACAAGGACAGCTCCCGAGTTCTTCCCACTTGGATCTCAGCATCAATTCCCCAAGCAGAAGCCAGGCAAGGATGGAATTTGCCCAAGCTTGCCCCCCTGTCCCCAAGATTGTGGTTTGCAGTTGTTGGGCCTAGGAGGGTCTGGGTGTCCTTGGAGAGCTGGAGAGGCTTTGTTGTGTGTGTGTGAGCATGAGAGAACAGCACTGAACGAGCTCCAGGGAACTGCAGAGTGACACTGGGCAGAGCAGGGCTGGGAACATAGAAAAGTTAAAACTTAAGGCATCAGTGTCAACCTAAAATTAGGATGGCAAATGGCTTTAAAAGGCACTCAGGCAGAGCAGGGCAGTGCAGGGATCAGTGGTGATGGTTCTTTGAGGTTTCTGCTGAGCAGAGTGCCTCTTCTCTCCAGGCAGTTTAAAAACTGAGGTGTAAATGCAGGCTGCACCCAGAGCTGGGGCTGAGCTGTGTGTTTCCCACAAAACACAGCTGCTGGAAGGCATCACTGAGCTCCCTGCACGCAGCAGCTGAGGGGAAAGGATTCCACAGGGTTGGAATTGTTGTTTGTGCAGGTGAACTGCAGGGATAGCATGGAAGGGGACCCAGAGGACATCCCAGGAGCTCAGAGAGCCCCTCCAGGAGTACTGGCCTGGGACTTAGGGCACCTGGAGGGTTGTTTTCAGCTTCTTTTCATAGAAAAATATCTGAATTCTTTTCACCTTAATTTCCCTGGTGGCCCAGGGGCTGCAGCCTTTAGCCACAGACATTGTTCTGATTTATGCAGTGCTCCACAGATGGGAGATTTTGTTCAGCAGGGTGTGCCAGGTTCTCCCTCGGTGTTGTGCTGGATGTGTGACTCTCCCCCACAAAGATGTGCCCTCATTCACTCCTGAGCTGCTCAGCTGCACGTGGAAGGTTCTGCTGGCGTCTCCTGCCCTGTGTCCCCTGTCTGTGCTCGTGGTCCCTGCTGGGGGAGGTTCTGAAGGACACCAGTGGGAGCTGTGGGCTCAGCTGGGAGGGGAAGGACCCTTGGCTGAGGCAGGGCTGGGTTGGGGCTGCTTGAAGGGTTTAGGTGCAATGTCCTCACCCTGTGGAGAAGGTGACAGTGGCCTCTGAAGCCTCTCCTGCTGCTGGGAACAAAAAGCTTTCCCTGAGAACTGGGAAGGATCCCTTTGCTGTCCCCTTGTCCCCCCCTGTGATTCTGTGTGTAAATTTGGGTCTGTGAGATAAAACCTTGGTCCTTGTCGTTGGAGAGCAACACTTGGGGTGAATGGTGTGGAAGAGGGAGGTGTTCTGCACCTCTGAGCCTTGGGACTGGCAATCCCTCCTGGTTGCTTAGCCTCTCCTCCTCTGGGCTCCCCAGCCACCAGCCCTGCTGCTTCCCAGGTCCCTGCAAAAATCCCTGCAGCCCTGGGCTCCTTGAGCCAACTTGCAGTGAGCAGTGCCTTGCCCAGATCCTGCTGTTCCATGTTACTTCCTCTTTTTCCTCCAGCCCTCCCTATTTCCTTCTTTGTTTTTTTTTTCTCTTTCTTTTCTTCCCCTTCTCCCCAAAGAACAATTATTGGTGGTTTTCTGCTCCACACCAGGGCTGACCAGCTTTATTCTATTTAACAAGCCAGACCACATCCTTGTTTCCTGGGTTTTACTTTGTCCGAGCAAAGAAAAGATTTCAGCCCATCAGGTTTCAGATTTGGAGTTTTACATCCACTTGAACAATTCCCTAACCCCAGCAAGGATCTGAAGTTGAGCTCAGTCACCGAGCAGGGAGCATTGCCCTGCTCTGACCATAAAACATTACAGGGAAGCATTACAAGCAAACATCACCTGTAAAGCTGTTTTATGAGCTCGTGATCTCTGTCAGGGACCAGCTTTGTGTCTGCTGTGATCTACGAGGGGCTGGGAGCCACAGTGAGCCAGGAACAAGCTCTTTTGGGCGAGTTCTCCCTTCCCACTCTGGGTTCAGTCCAGCCTGGGAGGGAGGCTGTGCTGGCAGTCCTCTCTGTGCCTGGAAATCTGCCTCCTAAATCTACCCTCCTTCACGTAAAGACCATTCCCCCTTTTCCTGTCCCTCCATCCCTTGTAAATCCTCTCTCCCCATCTTTCCTGTAGCTCCCTTCAGGTCCTGCAAGGCCACACTGAGGTCACCCCAGAGCTTCTCTTCTCCAGCCTGAGCACCCTCAGCTCTCCTCAGCCTGCAAATGTTTTTGAAGACCTCCTGGCTTTCCAAATGCTTGAAATATTTCTGGCTTTCAAAGGGTATTTGAAGGCCTTTTAGAACTCAGATGCAAAGGGCTGGTTTGCTTTTCTCAAAAGGTGGCAAAGCAAAGCACTGAAAGATGCACAGAGCTGGTCCCATGGGAACAGAGGGGTGGCAGACATGCAGGGTCACCTCATGATTGTTCTCCAAGCCAAGGAAAAAGCACAGATGACCCCAAGAAAGGCTTTGAAATGTTTGGCTGGTGTGAATCCATGTTCTGTCACAGTGCTGGGTTTAGTCAATCCTTGTGAGTCAGGAGGACTCCAGTGCTGCCCCACAGCTGGTACAGACCTCTGATCCTGCAGGACAGCACATGTCTGAACTGTTCCTTTGTCCCCATTCTCCTCCTGGCTCTTCCACACTTTGTTCTCCATACATTTCCCCTGGTGTCCATCCCAGCCTGGGAGAGAGGGAATACTCAGAGCCACTGCACTGATGTGGGGAGAGTTTCTCCAGATCTGTTTGGGACAGGGATGTCCCTGTGGGAGAGGGACACCAACCCTGTGAAATGGTTCAGCAGTGAAGGGTGCCCAGGGTGGTGCCTTAAATGGCTCCCTGGAAACAGAGAGCAGACAGGAATAAAGGAATCAAGGAGGGATTGGTTGGAAAGGCCTTCAGAGGTACACTCTGGGCTCCAGAGGCTCCTGCCTCAGTGCATCCCAACATGGACAAGGACAGCTCCTGAGTTCTTCCCACTTGGATCTNAAACCTAAGCACCAAGGTGTTCCCCTGCTCCAGCACAAGGCAGGGAGGTAACACCTGTGCCTGGAATTCTGCTACCTCTGACCTTCTCCAGGAGCAGGAGGCTGGGAGAGCAATGACAAAACTCCTTCTTGATGGAGGAAAGACTCCAGCCTACATTTATATTCTGTTGGCCTCTTCACTCTCAGGATATCCAGCTGCCTCTCCAAGGGAATGGTCTGGATCCAGCTCCAGAGCTGCCAGGCAAGGACTGACCACGGGGAAGGCTTTTCCCAGAGTTAAAATCTACTGCTCTTCCCCCGTGCTGGGGACCTGCAGGTGTGAGGAGCAGCAGCTCATTGCCAGGATCACCACTTGGAATGCAGCAAACAAGGCAGGCCAGTGCTCTAATTAGCCTGATCTATCCGGGGAAGGCTTTTAATAAGCAGCTTGAGTCAGGATGTTCCAGAGATGGATGCATTCAAAGTGCTGCTTTCAGCAGTGCCTCGCACCCAGAGGCGCATTTGGAGCTCGTTCTGAATGTGCACAGACGCAGGAGAGGCCTTCAGTCTTTATGGGAACGGCAGCAAATCCTCAGCCAAGCCCAGGAGCAGCAGCTTGGGCAGCACTCCCACCCCGAGCATCGCATCAGGAGGGGTCCCTGAGCTCCCATGGGCTCAGCAGGGCTCTGGCCCTTTCCCAAATCCCAGGGGGATCCAGGTTCCCTCCAGGGGATCAATTCCTTCTCCTGAATCCCAGGGAGATCCAGATTGCCTCCAGGTTATCAATTCCTTCTCCTGAATCCATGGGGGGATCTAGATTCCCTGCAGGTTATCAGTGCCTTCCCCTAAATCCCAGGGAGATGCAGATTGCCTCCAGGGTATCAATTCCTTCTCCTGAATCCCAGGGAGATCCAGATTGCCTCCAGGTTATCAATTCCTTCTCCTGAATCCATGGGGGGGTCCAGGCTCCCTGCAGGTTATCAATGCCTTCCCCTAAATCCCAGGGAGATGCAGATTCCCTGCAGGTTCCTTCCAGGTTATCAATACCTTTCCCCTAAGTCCCAGGGGGATCCAGATTCCCTGCAGATTCCCTGCAGGTTCCTTCCAGGTTATCAATACCTTTCCCCTAAATCCCAGGGGGATCCAGATTCCCTCCAGGTTATCAATTCCTTCTCCTGAACCCATGGGGGGATCCAGATTCCCTCCAGGTTATCAATGCCTTCCCCTCATCCATCCTTCCCCGTTTCCCCTCTCCCTTCCCCCGGGATCAGCTGGGCTCTGCCTCCTCCCTTCATTCCCGGAATTCGCGAGTTTCTCCCCCAAATCCCCCGCAGCAGCTGGGGTTAATGTGCCGGGGGTCGCTGCAGGCTGTGTGTGGAAGGCGTTCGGCTCCTGCCGCTCGCAGTTTGTGCTGTCATTTGCAGCTGTTCGGGGGAGCACAAAGCAGGCGTAAAACCATCCCCGGGTCCTCCTCCAGCCCCTGCCCTCCGTTGTGAGAAACTGCTTAAGGAATTAGGGAAACCACCTGGAAAACCCCCAGAGTGTTCCAGGAACGGGGCTTTGCTTTCCTCCACGCTCCTCTTGCCATTCTCTGACATTTGGAAAGAAAGGATGTTGAAACCTCGAGGATTTGTAGGAGCTGAGGCAAGCCAGTGCCACTCCGTGTGCTTCTCCTGCCAGCACATCCCACCCCATGGAAGGCCCCAGTGCCTTCCCTCCCAGGAAAAATCCCCAAAGGGTTAATAATGCACTTTCTGAGCCTCCTGAAAATGTCAGAGGTGCTGTCTCAGAGCATTCCAAGGGATGGACTTACCCCTGAAATATCACTGCCAAGGGGAGGATCAGTACAGGGTGGGGAGAGCTGAGTGCTGCTGGGATGGGGGAGCTGAGAGAAACCAACTGCTCTGTCCTGTGGGGTGCAGGATTTGGGATCCCCACATTGGACACCAGCTCCTCTGTCCTGTGGGGTGCAGGATTTGGGATCCCCACATTGGACACCAGCTCCTCTCTCCTGTGGGGTGCAGGATTTGGGATCCCCACATTGGACACCAGCTCCTCTCTCCTGTGGGGTGCAGGATTTGGGATCCCCACATTGGACACCAGCTCCTCTCTCCTGTGGGGTGCAGGATTTGGGATCCTCACCTCCACTGTGGATGCAGAGATGTTCCTCCTGCATCTCCACATGGCCACAGGCTCCTTCAATCCTGTGCCCTCAGCCAGGCAGGGCTTGGAGAGAAGATCCCAACAGGCACTGGGAAGTTGGGATTGTTGTCCAAAATAGTTTTAGAGCCCAGAAAAAGGGGAGAAGGGATGGGCTGGAAAGGCAGAAGGAGTTGGAGTGCAAACAGCTTAATTGCCCTGGCTCCAAACAGATCTGTTCAAGTGCTGAATATTTCTTTGCTTATCTTTTCTTGCTTTTCCTGCTTTGGACATCCAAACCTCTCTCTCCCACAGCTGCCAGAGGCTGGGGGATGTTCAGCTGGGAGAGGTTTGGCTGCCCAGGAGCACAGCCCATGGTCCCAGAGCCCCTTCCTTCCCTCAGCCACACCAGGGCCTCACCAGCTGCTGCCTCTGGGTGTTGGTTTGTTCTGCTCTCCTGAGCCTTTTGCTGAGCTGCAAAGCAGAATAAACCAATATTTCAGGGTACACTCCAAACCCTTCTGCCTGCAGTTAAGGTACTTTAGCTAAAGCTGCTCAGATTTTCCTCAGGGAGCAAACCCAACCAAGCCCACGTTCTCTGCAGCTGTTCTGTCCTGTGCCATTCTTCTGTGGATGGGTAAAATCATTTCTGCAGCAGCTCTGAGTCTCCTGTTTGCCTCTCCGTGTCTCACCAGATCAATTATTGTTTGTTGCCTCCATTAGATCTTCGGAAGAAAGGCAGAAACACAATCTTTTTCTTCCATTAATCAGAGCAGTTTACAGAAAACATCAATTTGAAATGTTAAGGCCAATTTGCAACCAGTATTGACAGCACTTAAATTGGCCTCCAGAAAGTTGCTTTTGACACTGTGAAGAATGAAATCTTTATAAGCACCTCGTGCGTGTGGAGCCTCTCCTGGTCCCTGATTGCTGATCCTATCACACTCCATGGAAGTGTAAACAGAGGTGAGGAGCTGGAAGCAAAGCTCCATTAAGAGTGTGCCAGAATCAGTAAACTTCCCTTCCCTCTCCTTGGACCCCTGCCCAGATATTGCAACTCAATCTATGCTCTACTTCCATCACCATCAGCTTCCTTTAGTTCCCAGCTGGGGTGGTTTTTTTTATACTTTAAACTGCACAAAAATGTACTGGAACAGAGATTCTGTGCTTTACCCTTGGCATTGCCACCTGGAGCAGTGAACTCTGAGCTGCCCACGAGGGCAGTGGCCACAGGCTCTGCAAGGCTCTGAGTGACTCTTGCTGTGGGAAACCAGCTCAGCTTCCAGAGGGGTGAGAGTGCAGGTGATACTGGAGCAATGCCTGAAATGGCTCCCTAGAAA
This sequence comes from Erpornis zantholeuca, assembly GCA_013400515.1. Lineage (NCBI taxonomy): Eukaryota > Metazoa > Chordata > Aves > Passeriformes > Timaliidae > Erpornis > Erpornis zantholeuca. Next base: position 370,860 of record VZTN01030242.1, on the reverse strand, counting down.
CAGAGAGCAGGCAGGAATAAAGGAATCAAGGAGGGATTGATTGGAAAGGCCTTCAGAGGTACACTCTGGGCTCCAGAGGCTCCTGCCTCAGTGCATCCCAACATGGACAAGGACAGCTCCCGAGTTCTTCCCACTTGGATCTCAGCATCAATTCCCCAAGCAGAAGCCAGGCAAGGATGGAATTTGCCCAAGCTTGCCCCCCTCTTGCCAAGATTGTGGTTTGCAGTTGTTGGGCCTAGGAGGGTCTGGGTGTCCTTGGAGAGCTGGAGAGGCTTTGTTGTGTGTGTGTGAGCATGAGAGAACAGCACTGAACGAGCTCCAGGGAACTGCAGAGTGACACTGGGCAGGGCAGGGCTGGGAACATAGAAAAGTTAAACCCTAAGGCATCACTCTCACCTCTGGGCTGTGCTGCTGCTCTCACAGCTCCCAGAGTGTCCAGGCTCACCCCTGAGGAGCTGGCAGGTCCTGGTGACTCCGTGGGGATTGGCTCTGCTGGCACAGACACACTCCCAACCTTGGTTCAGTCGCAGGTGACACCTGTGAACATGGCCTCAACATAATTGTCAGGGTGGTACTTGGTGGAGCTGATGAAATATTTACCTTGGAGCAGCTGTCAGACCATTAATGTTTCACTGGCTGCTGCCAGCCTGCTCCTGATTTGCGCTCCTGAATTGTTTATGAGGTTTAATTGTGCTGCCCTTCTTCGATCAGGGCTTGGCTGGGGCACTCGCAATTAGCAACAAGTGCCCTGCCCTGCTCCTGAGGGCACCCATGGCCACGGAGCCTTGGGCATCTCAGCTCCCAGCTGGGGCTTTGGGGCTCAGCAGCACCTGCTTCATCTGGGTATTTAGTTGTTTGAAACATGAAATCTTGGAGTAAACCTTTCCTGTTCTTGCAATCTGAGCCTCTGGTGGATCTCACCCTTCCAAGAATCCGGGACAGTTTCTGTCAGGGAGGTTTCCTCTGAACCTCTGGGTGCTGAGGCTGATGGCCAGATCCACCCAGAGGCTGAGCACATCCCTGTAAAAGCCACGTGCTCCTGGAAGGATGGCTTGGAACACTCAGAACCAGGGCAGAGAACTCCTGGGAGATGATTGCAGCCTCTCCAGAGCACAGAGCGCCCAAAAGGGCAGCCTTGGCTGGGTCTGTGCCCTGCAAACAGGGCCTGGAGCACAGCCCTGGCTCCTCTGCAGAGGCTCAGGGAAGCAGCTCCTGCTCCTAAGGCACGCTGCTCTCCTTGACCTATTTGCTCATTACCTCCCCCAATGTGATTTTGATTAAGGAATTTTCCTAAGTAATTACTCTGGCATTAGCAATCCAGCCAAACAGGAAACTGTCCAAAAAGCAAGGTGGCCTGGTGGCTGCCCTGAGGGCTCTGCTGGCTGCCAGCGAGGGGGGCAAAACCAGCCCTGGAGGGCAGCTGGACACAGCTCTGTCCAGTGAGGGACAGTCCAAAGGGCAGATGGACACAGCTCTGTCCAGTGAGGGACAGTCCAAAGGGCAGATGGACACAGCTCTGTCCAGTGAGGGACAGTCCAAAGGGCAGCTGGACACAGCTCTGTGCAGTGAGGGCTGGTCCCAGGGGCAGCTGGACACAGCTCTGTCCTGCCCACGGGGGCACAGGTCCTGCAGGTCGTGTCCCAGCTCTGTGTGTGGTTTGTGCTGCTCCCTGGGTTCAGGTTCTCACAGAGCTGCAAGCTCAGGGTTAAACTGCTCTCGCTCCCAGTGGGTGTTCAAATTAAAAGGCTGCTGAGCTCTTGTTTGGAGAGAAGAGAAGGAATTCCAGCCCTGGCACAGGGTGCCCAGAGCAGCTGTGGCTGCCCCTGGATCCCTGGCAGTGTCCAAGGCCAGGCTGGACATTGGGGCTGGGAGGAGCCTGGGACAGTGGGAGGTGTCCCTGCCAGGGCAGGGGTGGCACTGGATGGGCTTTGAGGTCCCTTCCCATTCAAACCATTCCATGATTCTGTGGCTCTGTGACTTTATGATTTCATTGCTCTATGATTCCATGTTTCTATGGTTCTGTGATTCCATAATTCTGTGGCTCTATGGTTCCATGTTTCTGTGATTCCATGATTCCATAAATCAATGGTCCTATGATTCCATGATTCTATGATTCAGTGGTTCTATCACTCCATGTTTCTGTGATTTCATGATTCCATGATTCCATATTTCTATGATTCTACAATTCCATGTTTCCATGATTCCATGGTTCCATGGTTCCATGACTCCATGACTCACCCAAACCTTCAGCAGCACCTCCAGCACAAGGAGCCAAGGCTGAGCTCCCTTTCTCTCTGGAGAGGCACAGCAACCACGGTGTCACCTTTCAGGGGAGAGCACCTTTGAGGCCGAGCTCCTCCTGGTGACAGCAGCTCCTCACAAACAAAGGCAGAGCTCCCCCTCTGCAGGCTCAGGCCTCAGCAGCTCGGGGGCAGAGCTGCCAAGCACTCAGGGACTCATTCCAAGGCTTGGGCAGGGAGAGTATAAATATCCCTCTGGTTAATTCTGGGTGCCCTCATCCATCAGTGCCTGGCTGGTGCCGTTTAGCTGACACCTTAAATGGGTACCTGGAAACAGAGAGCAGGCAGGAATAAAGGAATCAAGGAGTGATTGATTGGAAAGTCCTTCAGAGTTACACTAGCAGTACAGGATTGGAAAATATCCAAGTTGAAACCTAAGGCATCATAGCTCCTCACCACTTCCCAACAGCTTTCCCATGGTAATGGCAGCTGGGCAGGGCCTGGGGCATTTGTTTTCCAGGTGAAGGAAAGGGTGGTGGGAGCACGTGGGGGACAGGAGTTACCTGGAGCAGTCACTGCTGCGCTGCCTGGGTGCGACCAGAGGTGCAAAAGGGACAGGAGGAGCTGCAGGGCACAGCCAGCTCTGGCCAGCATGGCCAGAAAAGGGGCATGGAATCCCAGAATGGTTGGCTTGGAAGGGAGCTTAAAGATTGTCCAGTCCCAGCTCCCCTGCCAGCACCCATGGGTTCACTGGGAATGTGCACTTTTAGCTGGGAACAAGGGCCCACGGTCAGGGACAAAGTCAAGGACAAGGCCATGGACAAGGTCAAGGACAAAGGAGATGGGAAGATGCAAAAAGACAACCAGGAGGATTCCCTGAAGGTCCCCAAAATGCCCTACAGGTATCACAGCTGAATGAGAGGATAAGGTCCTGAAAGATTCTGAGTCTCTGAGAGTGATGTCCCTTCTCAAAATGATTTAAGGAAGGATGTGGACATTTCAGCACTTTGTAAACTTCAGCAGGCACCATCTCCACCTTCAGTCACAGGAAGTACCTCCAGGAGCTCTTCCCTGTCTTTCCTGACGTCAGCAGGATTTGCCCCTTAAATCCTGGCTTTTCTTTCCTAATTGCAGCTCCCTTTGAGATGAGAGGTTTTGAAGTTGGTCCTCCCAAATCCTTTGCTTCCAGAGGAAAGCAGAAACCACAAATGACTCCGTTTGAGGGCGTGAAACAGAACAACTTGCATCCTTGGACTGTGAATTCCATACACCCATTTATTTACTCACAATTATAAACAGAGCACTTCATAAATATGTATAAGGAGGCTCCCAAGGCCCAGCTGAGAAAATCAGGATTATCACCATTTCCCAGTTCTCAGACTGAAGCACAGGCAGAGACATGACTTGTCCTAGAAAACCAAGCAGGCTGAGACCACAGAATCCCAGGAAGGCTGGGGTTGGGAGGACCTCTGGAGATGCTCTGCCCCAATCCCTCTGCTCAGCAGGGTCACATCCAGGGAGGCTTGAGCATCCCCAGGGAAGGAGCCCCCACAGAGGAGGAGTTTCTGCTCCTGCTCAGACAGAGCCTCCTGGGTGTCCCATGCAGCAGGGCCAGGGGTGATGTGCACACCTAATTTCCCTGGAATGGTGTCTGAGGCAGATCTGGACAGCTTCAGTCATTCCTGGCTGACCCTTGCAAAGGTGTTCTGATGTCAGGGGATGTTCATCTCCAGCCTCAGATCCTTGCTGGGACAATCACTCCTCAATATTCTCCCTCCACCTGAGAAAAGCAGGTTCTGCCTCCCTTCTGCCCTTACCCTTGAAGCTTGTGAGGTGTGATCAGCTCTCCCTTTGCCCTTAATCACTTTCCTTAGCCTATATAATTAAATTCCATCAGGTATTGCAGCTAATTTTTGAGGAGCTCCCAAAGAACAAAAGCCAGCTCGGTCGCAGGCGAACAGCACAAATTAATTAGGAGGGGAATTTTAGGCCCTCTCTAAATGAGATCAGCAAATCTCCAGCCTGACTGGCCCTGGTGCTCCTCAGCCCCTGAGCAGCTGTGCCAGGGGTACAAAGTGTTCAGGGACACAGCACGGGGAGGGGATGGGGCTTGGGGCAGCCCCCGCTGCAGCCACTGCTGGGATTCATCCTGGAGCAGGACCCAGGGAATGGCTGCTGCTGAGTCTCTCCTTCACAGCAGAGCTTGGGCCATTGAATGAACCTGCTGCCCCTGCCTGGGCTGTTCTTCCTTCTTCTTCCAGGCTCCATACCAGGAGGGAAAGGAGTCCCAAGTGCAGCTTCTGTTTTTGTGTTGTTTATGGAGTTTTTATCTCATTTTCTGTGTGCTGCCCACACCTGAGCTCAGCACTGCCAGAATCACTGCAGAATGGTCACAAGGCCTTGAGCACAGAATGTTTTAAAGACTTTTTGCCCAATTAACAGTTCCAATGTAAGATATTTTCAATAATGTACCAATAACTATCAATCCTAGTTCACACATTTCTTCTACCCCAAACCCATCCTAGCAATCCCTCAGTGCCACCAGCACAGCAGGAATGGAGGAGAAGGAGGAGAAGGAAAGACCCAGGGCCACCACCCTGAACCCTCCATGTTTATCCCCATTCACCTCCACACCACAAACCCCAAAACTCTGATTTTTCACCCTGTGATAAACTAACTCCAATCTCTCTCACATTCTCCATGCTTGCAGCTCATCCAGAAGTTTTTAGGAGCTTTTTCCAGGGGCACAGATCAAAGGCTGTGTCCCCCTGGGATGTCAGGGGGGGATCCCAGACCCCTCTGAGCAACAGGAAAGGTTTCCCAGTTTTCCTAGACTCCAACAGATTCCTTCAGGGTGCTCTGGGAATGGCTCCCTGTCCTACCCCTGGCCCCAATAAAAGTGAGTGTTACTCACTGTTGAACACTCCAGGGATCCAGGGGCAGCCCCAGCTCCCCTGTGCCAGGGCCTCCCCACCCTCCCAGGCAGGAATTCCTTCCATATATTCCCTTTCCAAGGAAAGTTTACCCCCATCTTAACCAGAAAAAAAAAGAAAGTGCAAATATTAATAACCAAATCTCCTTTTTTTTATTGACAAACCTTTGTTTTTCCATCCTCTGCCCTTCCTGCTCCTTGTGGGGGGATCAGTCCCTTCAGAAGGCAACTAACACACACACACAGAGTTATTTCCTCTCCTTTTATCCCTGTTTTTCCAGAGATTTCCTGAGCTCCTGTGCTTTCAGGACTCAGCTCTGCAGAGGGAACTGAGGCAGCAGCAGGTCCATCCCCTTCTCCTCACTTATCCAGAAGGAAAATCCAGTCACCATCATCCTTTTCCCCTGAAAGTCGTCCCACCCCATGCAGGCTGCAGTTAAAGTGTGCATGGACCATGTATCCCTAAAAATTCTGTTTGTTGAGGCATCCTTGCCTGAGCCAGATGTGTTTGGGGAATGGAGCTGAGGCTGTGGAGCTTCTTCCTTCAGGGAGATGAATGTGAATGCAGAAATTTTCAGCACTTCTGAAATTAATATCTTCATCTTGAATTACAAGTGCTGCTTTAAAGGCAGTTAAGGATGCCAGGATAAAGCAGCTTCCCTGAGTTATCTCAGAGATGTTATTGCTCAGAAATTAAGGGCTGGAGTTGCACAAAATCCTCACACCAGGCTCCACAGGTTTGATCCTGGCATCTCCTCACCTTTTGGAGACTTCTCCTTTTCGGTTTAATTTCACACCAACACCCACATTTCTTTCACACAGGGGGCAGGTTCTTGTTGGAATTTCTGTTTTCCCAGAGCAGAGACTCCTTCCTGCTGCTTCCCCTGGCTAAATCCAACCCCAGAGCGCTGGGGAAGCACAGGGAGCTCCCCTTGGTGCCTTTTCCATGGAGGGAGTTCCTGCTGTTCCCAGAAAATGCAGTGAAAGCACAAACAAATCAAGGCTGTGAAATATCCCTACAGAACCACAGAGCCAAGGAATGGCCTGAGCTGGGAGAGATCCTCAAGGATCCTCCAGTCCAGCTCCTGACCCTGCACAGACACACCAACAATCCCAGCCTGGGAGCTTTGGGATGGCTCTGGCAGCTCTGCAGGGCCTGACAGAGAGCAGGACTGGAGCAGATGTAAGGAAAAGATTCCTCCCTGGGAGGGTGGGCAGGCCCTGGCACAGGGTGCCCAGAGCAGCTGTGGCTGCCCCTGGATCCCTGGCAGTGCCCAAGGCTAGGCTGGATGGGGTTTGGAGCAGCCTGGGACAGTGGGAGGTGTCCCTGCCAGGGCAGAGGTGAGATTTAAGGTCCTTTTCAACCCAAAACATTCTGGGATTCCATAAAAAGCAGCATCCACTGGGCCCCTTCCTCCTGCTGTGCTGCAGAGCAAAGAGGTGGCTTTGGAGGCTTTGGGGGCTTTGGGGGCTTTGGAGGCTTTGGGGGCTTTGNTTGGGGGCTTTGGGGGCTTTGGGGGCTTTAAGGTTTCTCCTTGGGGAGCACCAGAGCTCCAAGCCATGCGTGTGTCCCTGGGGAGGAGGAGCAGCCCATGGGGCAGGGCAGTTCCAGTCCTTCCCTGGGTTTTGTGCTGCTCGTGGAGAGCTGGAGAGGGGCAGTGTTTTATTTTCTCATCCATTTTATCCCCTCCTTTGGAAAGTGCTTTTATGTGCACAAAGCCTGAGCTCATCACTGCAATTCTGTCATCCCACGTTGCTGCCGAGACCCTCGAGCGCTGCACTCCTGGGTTTGGCTTTCACTGAGAGCTTTTCTAATGTTAACAGAAGCTCAAAGTGCTGTTTCCCAGAGCCTCTTCCAGCCTGGTCCAGCTCGCAGGGGGGTTCAAAGTCAAGGAGAGCTGCTGGAGTTAACCAAGTAAACAATTAACGAGGGAGATGTGCCCTGGGTCACTGCAGCCAGCACAGCTTTGGGCTTTGCCCTGATGCCTGAAATGGCTCCCTGGAAACAGAGAGCAGGCAGGAATAAAGGAATCAAGGAGGGATTGGTTGGAAAGGCCTTCAGAGGTACACTCTGGGCTCCAGAGGCTCCTGCCTCAGTGCATCCCAACATGGACAAGGACAGCTCCCGAGTTCTTCCCACTTGGATCTCAGCATCAATTCCCCAAGCAGGTGCCAGGCAAGGATGGAATTTGCCCAAGCTTGCCCCCCTCTTGCCAAGATTGTGGTTTGCAGTTGTTGGGCCTAGGAGGGTCTGGGTGTCCTTGGAGAGCTGGAGAGGCTTTGTTGTGTGTGTGTGAGCATGAGAGAACAGCACTGAACGAGCTCCAGGGAACTGCAGAGTGACACTGGGCAGGGCAGGGCTGGGAACATAGAAAAGTTCAAACCTGAGGCTTCAGCCCTCTCCAGCTTTTCCAGTACCAGGCAGATCTGTTCTGTTTTCTTGATATTGATGCCTTAGGTTTTAACTTTTATGTTTTTCCAATCCTGCACTGCTGGTGTGACTCTGAAGTTTTGTGTAGCTCGTTCAGTGCTGTTCTCTGTGCTAAGACAGACATAACAAAACCTCTGACTTGCTCTTCAAAGACACACAGAATAAGAACTGCAAACCTTCATCTTGGGGAGAGGGGGGCAAGCTTGGGGGAAATCACATCATTGGCTAAGTTCTAGTTAGTGAATTTATGTTGTTATAAAAGTGTGAAGCACTTGTGAGCTGTCCTTGTCCATGTTGGAATTCACTGAGGCAAGACCTGAGCCCAAAGTGTGCACCTGAAGGCTTTTATAATAAATCCCACCTTTTCCCTTTATTCAAGGAAATATCCAAGCCATTCAAGGCATCAGTACTACTAATAAAGCCTTCCAATTTCTGATCATCAATCACCAGACACAAGCAGTTTGTGAAAAGGCCCTGAAAATCCAGAGCTGCCTCCTTTCTACACCCTCCAAAAACAAAAGGATTTTTCCTTTTCCTTCAGAGCTCTGTGTGACAACAATGTCTGTGCCGAGGACGTGAGGGCTCCTCCCTGGGTGCAGGCTTCTTCTCCCCAGGGCAATCTGTGAGCAGGCTGAGGTCAGAGCTCTGTGCCTCCTGCACAACTCTGTCCACGCCAGTCCCTGCCTGCCCTTCTCGGGGCTGATGTAATCTCTCTGCTCGGTAATAACATTTCCAAGAGGTGGATAACAGCATTTTAGTTCAGCTCTAATAATTCTGTTAAAGCAGAGCCGGGGCTGTGATTGCAGTTTGTGGCCATATGTGTGTTCTGTAGGATGCCATTGTCGTGAGATGCTCCCCGGGAGCTCTGTGCCCTGGAGAATTTGCCTTTATTGTGAGGCAGGCAGGGCACTCTGCTCTCTGCTTGGCCCTGCAGGCAGGGGAGAGGGGAAAAGAGGGAAATTCCACCTTTTCTGGGAATTTGGAGCTGTGTGAGTGCTGCTCTTCCTTTGCTGTGCTGATGCCAAACTGATTTTTTGGCTTTTTCTTTTTACCACTCTTACATGCTCTTTTGTATAGTTTTATGTGTTCTTAATACTTTCAACCTACACACTTAAAACTTTCCAAGGCTAATAACTTAACTAAAACCCACTGTACCATTAAACCAAGAAACCAAACAGTCTAAAAACCCCAAACATCAAAGTCCTCTCCCAAACATATTTTTGCAAACTAAAATATGCCGAAAATAAACTAAAATAAGCCCATCCAAAAAAAAGAAAAGTTCCCTCGAGCCTCTCATTAAAAAATCTTTAATAAATACGTTAATTTTGAAAGGCCTATAATTGTGTGTATTTCAGTGTAAGAGTATGTAATACTGTTATGTATGCAATACACACATTTTCAAAAAATTCCATCTAAACAAAGCCCTGTACCCAAAAATCCTAAAACAAATACCGAAATAGAAACCCCTTTCCCCCCATAAAACCAAAAGAAAAGCAGCAGTGGTGCCAGAGCTCGGAGCTGAGTGCAGGGCACAGGCCCTGGAGCACATGGAGCTGAGCCTGAGCCACAACAGGGAGCAAAGGAGCAGGAAAATCCTCTTGGAGAGGGTCAGACACAGAGCTCTGGAGCAGCACTTGAAATTTGGTGGTGCCCAGGAGAAGCTGAGATACCAAACCCACATGGACAGGGACCTGTGTGCCATGGGGTGAGGCACAGGGTGCCTGCTGTGCCCTGCTCTGCCCTGCTCTGGGAGCTGTTTGGTGTTGTGGGAAGCCCTCAGGAGCAGTTCTGGGGTGGGGGGTTTATTCCCAGACACCCCAAAAGGTGCAGGCAGGGTCCCCTGGAGGGGCCAGGGCTGCTGTGCTGCCCAGCTGGGGGTGGCAGGAGGGGACAGTGCTGGGGATGAGCACATGGAGCAGCCCTGGGAGAAGGATTTGGGGGTGCTGTGGGTGAGAGCTGGGACCCAGAAACCTCCCCTGTGCCCTGGGCTGAGCCCCCAGGGTGGGCAGCAGGGGAGGGGAGGGAGGATTGTGCCCCTCTGCCCTTGTGCTGGGGTCAGACCCCACCTGCAGAACTGGGGGAGCACAGGAGGGACCTGGAGCTGCTGCAGAGAGCCCAGAGGAGGCACCAGGATGAGCAGAGGATGGAGCAGCTCTGCTGGGAGCAAAGGCTGGGAGAGCTGGGGTTGTTCACCTGGAGAGGAGAAGCTTTGGGGTGACCTCAGTGTGACCTTGCAGGACCTGAAAGGAGCTGACAGGGAAGATGGAGAGAGAGGATTTACAAGGGATGGAGGGACAGGAAAAGGGAATGGCCTCAGACTGAAGGACTGTAGGTTTAGATGGGATTTTGGGAAGGAATTGTTCCCTGGGAGGGTGGGCAGGCCCTGGCACAGGTGCCCAGAGCAGCTGTGGCTGCCCCTGGATCCCTGGCAGTGCCCAAGGCCAGGCTGGACACTGGGGCTGGGAGCAGCCTGGGGCAGTGGGAGGTGTCCCTGCCATGGCAGGGGTGGCACTGGGTGGGATTTGAGGTCCCTTCCATCCCAAACTATGTTGTGATTCTGTGAAAAATCCCTGAAGTCTGACACGAAATGAAAATCATTCACACAAGTTTTTCTAGGAATTCTGCATTTTTTAGCTCTCTCACCATAGGGCAGAGGGCAATACCTGGTCAGGGTGAACATCTGGGATGAGTTCCAGGAGCTCCTTCCCACCCCATGGCATGGGCAGCTCTGTCAGCTCGTGGCTGAGCCCCTCTGGCTGCTCCCACTCTGGAAGGGCTCCCAGCACCTCGGGGAGAGCACAGCTGGAGGCAGAAAGGAGGAAAGGAGTCCCAGTGGAGAAGGAAACAGGGAATTTCCTGGTCTGGCATGGCCCTGTCTGTGCTCTCCTAGGGCTACTGGGCACCCACACTTGGGATTGCTCCAAGGTTCCCTTCCCTTCCTGTGGGAAACGCCCCTCTCCAGGTGGGATTTTGGCAAATAAGTTGAACAACATCTAGATTTGGTCCTGCAGCATCCCCCGAGGCAACTCTGAAAGGAAAAACCATGTCCCAGAATTCTGCAAAACTCACGAGTGAGCAAGAATATAAAAAAAAACCCCAAAAAAACCCAAAAGCAAACGTGGCATCCTGTAACACACCCGTGGAAAGGGAAAAGTCATGCTACTTGAAGCCTGCAAATTCGAGTTTCTCCTGGGAAAATGTAGCTCCTGTTCAAATGCTAATGGCTCGTTATGACAGGGATGCTTTAATTGAACTACAACGTTCCACAGGCAGGGGCAGAGCAAGGTTCGGAGAGCAAATGGCTGACGAACAATCCTCAATCTGCCAGTAAATGTTTGCTTTTTTTATAAACTTCCCCTTCTTGATCCCTGCCTTAAGCAGATCCTCCGAAGGGACCTGTAAAAGGCAGCTGATTTCAGTGTTTGTGTGGTTCTTTTATCCTGCTTTAAAACAGGGAATTTATGGCACTGCTGGAGTGGCGGTGGCCGCAGTGGCTGAGAGCACAGAAATTCCTGGGCTAGGAGCAAAAATCAGCTCACTGGAAAGCAAAGCTGCAGCATAGTTTGGAAGAGTGATAGAGGAAAGGGAATCCAGTCGGGCACTGCAGCCTCAGAGCATCTCAGGATGGGCACCAACATCTCCAAATGATTCCAGGCACCCTGAGCTCTGCCTCCTCTCCCAGGGACCCAGAAACCAGAGCTTGCAAGAGGGAGGCAGGAAGAAAAGAGAAAGAGCCCATGGTGTTCCCCATGGAAGCAGAAAATCTTCCTTTTTTTTCTGGATGCTCTCCTCAGGGGATTTTCTGGGGGACGCCTCTGGGGTTGGAGGTTTTTGTCACCACCTCACATTGGCACAGCTGTGAGAAGGAAATCAGGAGCTGCCAGCACTCCCAGAGCTGTGTGAAGGCTTTAGGTGATGTTTGCAGGGAGCGCTTGGCTGACACTGACCGGAAACACCCACGTGGGAAGGGAGTGGGATGGGTTTTCTACTCGATGGGAATAAACATCTGTCACCAGTGCCAGCACCTCCTGCCTGCCCTGCCAGCTCCTCTGGGGCTCTCCAGCACCGTTCCTGGCATGGCAGAGCCTGTGCCAGCCTCTCCTGGCCTGGCACTGGCTGGACACGGGGCTAGAGCCTGCTCTGACCCACGGGGGGAGAACAGAGGGGCTCAGGTGAAACCCCAACCTGCAGAGCTGGGGGAGCACAGGAGGGACCTGGAGCTGCTGCAGAGAGCCCAGAGGAGACACCAGGATGAGCAGAGGATGGAGCAGCTCTGCTGGGAGCAAAGGCTGGGAGAGCTGGGGTTGTTCACCTGGAGAGGAGAAGCTTTGGGGTGAGCTCAGTGTGACCTTCCAGGACCTGAAAGGAGCTGACAGGGAAGATGGAGAGAGAGGATTTACAAGGCATGGAGGGACAGGAAAAGGGAATGGATTCAGACTGCCAGGGGGCAGGGATGGATGGAATTTTGAGCAGGAATTGTTCCCTGTGAGGGTGGGCAGGCCCTGGCACAGGGTGCCCAGAGCAGCTGTGGCTGCCCCTGGATCCCTGGCAGTGCCCAAGGCCAGGGTGGACACTGGGGCTGGGAGCAGCCTGGGGCAGTGGGAGGTGTCCCTGCCAGGGCAGGGGTGGCACTGGGTGGGATTTGAGGTCCCTTCCATCCCAACCACTCAGCGATTCTGGGACATTTGGGGACCTTGAGGGGCAGGTCCTTCACTGCTGGGCACTGGGGGGCAGGGACTGGGAAGAAAAAAAGGGAATCCTGCCAGACTGAGAGGTCCCAAACTCTGTCTTAAATCACAGGGTGCTGCCAGAGAGGCTGGAATTGGGTGGGAACAAACAGCTTTTGGGGTCAGGCACTCAAAAGCAGAGAAGGGCTGTGGTCCCAGTGTGGGCTGGGCAGGGCAGGGCTCCAGGCTGCTCCCACCTGGCTCCTGGATGCCCTCCTGGCCCTGCCCAAGGCTGCCTGACCCAGCTCTGCTCCAGCCCAGCCTTTGAACCATCTGCCACCACAGCTCGTGCAGGAAACCAGGGAGAAGTGGAATTTCCCAGGGACTGAGCTGCATCCCTGGCCCCTGAGGCTGCCCCCTTCCCTCCCCCTGCACCTATCTTATCTCTGCCTCTTCCTGAAATAATAGGAACAGAAGAATTAACAACATGAAAAAGGGAGGAGATGATAAAAAGTATCTGAAAAATTATCTGTGTCCTCATTTCAGAGCTTTGCATGGTAACAGGGAGGCAGGAGGTGGTTTTTTTTCCCTTTATTAATGTATTAAAATATTAAAAAGCTGGGTGTCTCTTGAACCTCCTCTGTTGTCAGGGGCTGAGAAAGCTCCGAGGGAGCCTTTTGAGGAGGCTGTGGCACTTGAGGAACTACCTGGGGATGGCATGCAGGGAGCAGAGCAAAGAGAAGATAAAATCCAAGTTTGCTGTTGTGAAACACAAAGTTCACTCCTGGTAAAATTTGAAAAGGTTTAATAAGGGATTAAATAAAAAGGACAATAGGAGGCAGAAATAAAGCAAAGAGTTAACACGGGTGGGTGCTTGGCATGATGCCAGGGGCACACCTTGGCTAACAAACCTCTGCTGTTCAATGCCCGAGTCTCATACATATTCAGAGATTTCTATGCATCATTCAAATATTCCTTTCTTGGTGTTCTTTCGGGTTCAAGCCTCCCCCATCCTGCTTTTGTAGGTCTGTTTAAAATTTGATAATCCATTGTGGTCCAGTTCTGCTGAGCACATCCTCTGCTCATCCTGTGCTCCATGCCCTGATCAATAACTTCTTCCTCCCAGAGTCTCAGGCTGTAGTTGTTATCTTGGCCTGATGGTCCAGGAAAGTGGGGGAACTTCCTTGCTTATCTTTTGCTATCCTGAGTTAGCTACATGAAAAAAGTCATTCTACATCTCATGATAAAGTCCTAAGCAATCACACTGCTATCTCTAATAAACTCTATCCATGCAGCTAAGTGTTCTAACATCACACATGTGACATTCACTTCAATATCTGTGAACAGCCAATAATGCAATATGGATTTATAGCAGAGTTGTGCTGTTGGTGGGGACCTGGCCCCAGCACGGACAGAGGAGACATTGGGACAAAACCTCTGGCACCAGGATGCTCCCAGGGCTGGGATCGCTGCTGATTCCCTTTTCCCCTCAGCCTGGAAGGCTCTGGGGTGAGACCTTGGGAGAGCAAAGGTTGGATCTGAGGCAGGGATGAGGCAATTCCCTGCAGTTTGGGCTGTGGTTTGGCACTTGGGTGCTTCCCCTCCCTGGCCCTGCCCATTCCCTGGCAGTTCCCAAAGTGTGAAGTTGTTCTTTCCTCACCAAACGTTGCCAGCCAAGGATTGAGGCTTTGCTGTTGCCACAGGCAGAGTTTGCTGTGCCACCCTCGGGCTGCCATTAATAATGCAGTGTGCAGGAGGGTGACAGCAGGGCTGGGTGGCACGTATAGAAATACATGAATATATATATAAAAAATAAATTAAAATATATATTTTAAATATATATTGTTGTAAACACATTGTTATATTCTTATATTGTTATAAATATTGTTATAAATATGGAAATATATAGGTATAAAAATATATAAATATTT